>JAUTXW010001203.1:0-297185 GCA_030620095.1 Kuschelorhynchus macadamiae | reverse complement strand
TTTGCTCTAATCATTTCTGATAAGGTTGCATGGAACCTTTTAATGGACCCGTTAGACTGGGGGTGATTGACACTAGAGAAAGTTAATTTTATGTTAAATAGTTCACAAAGATCTTTGAATAATGAGTTGTCAAATTCGCGCCCATAGTCACAATGTATTCTTAGGGGCGTGCCGAAGTGTTGGAAAAATATTAATAAGGTATTTACAATTGTCGACGCTTTTTTGTCTTCGACTGCGTAAGCCTGTGTGAATTTTGTAAGTTCGTCTCGTATCGTAAGTGCGTAATATCTGGTTGGATATTCGAAGATGTCAATGTTTATCCTTTCAAATGGGGTTTTCGGAGTTTCCGTTATGACGAGAGGCGTACTTGGGTTTTTCGGCATATTTTTACCTTTTGGCATATTTCGCAGCCTTTTATTAATTTTTCGACGTCTTTTGTTAAATTCGGCCAATTGGACTTTTCTCTTATGCGCCTGACTGTCTCGTTAATTCCCCTATTAGTTTTGCCTGAATGGTAGTGTTCTAAAATTTGGGGTATTTCGTCGGCGTCTGGGGTTTTTACAACATTTTGGCATATTTTAAGTTTTATTTCTTTGTCGGCGAAAATGAATGAGAAAATTTCGAGGATAGGCAGTGCTAGGTTATTTTCCACGTAATACGTTTTGGAAGGGTCGAATTCATTTTGGGCCTTAAATAGGACATAGAACAAGTGTTGGGCTACAATTTCCGGATCAAATGGTATTGGGATAATAAAGTATTTTCTATCTTTCACGGTTTTGCTAGAGACAATGTTAACGCTCATGTTTTGAAAATGAGCGCTTTCTTCGATTATTTTGTAATGCATTTCTTCTAGTTTATTTTGCCAGAAAAAGGTAATAATTAGTTTATGTGGTTTATCTAAAAGCTGTGAATTTGAAAATTCGACTTTGGAATAGTCAATTATTGATTTGGTTTGGTATAGGTCTACAAACTTGTTGTATTCCTGTGTAATGTACTCGTCGTCTATCTCGACGTCATTGGACTCTGGCTGGTTTTGATTTTCGTTTTCGCTATTATTTTCGTTGGCTGCAAAAATGGGGAATTTTGATCGGAAATTTGCGCATTCTTGGAAATAATTAATTTTTATTCGCGATAGAGCATCTGCATTTTTGTTTATTTTTCCCGGTTTATGTTCTATTTTACAGTTGTATTCTTCTAATTTTAGATGCCATCGCGCAAGTCTGCTTCCGGGATCTTTAATTGAAAACAACCATGTTAACGGCCTGTGGTCTGTAATAAGCGTAAAATTTCGTCCAAAAAGATAAGGGCGGAAATGTTTTACTGCCCATACAATTGCTAGTAGCTCCCTTTCGATGGTGGAATATTTAGTGTCTGCACTACAGAGTGTTCTGGATGCAAAGGCTATTGGGAGATCTTTTCCGACTGGTCCCTGGGACAGCGCCTATTGCAAATGCGCTTGCGTCTGTGGTAAAGAGGAAAGTTTCTTCAAAATTAGGATAGATTAGAATGGGGTCTGAAATTAGGGCTTTCTTTAATTCTTCAAATGCACTTTTATAATTCTGAATCAAAGAAGAATGGGATGTCCTTTTTCAAGAGTTTAGTTAACGGCTTGGATACTTTTGCAAAGTTTGGAATGAATCGGCGGTAATAACCCGCTAATCCCAGAAAAGATTTAATATCCTTTGCGTTTTTTGGTTCTGGGAAATTTTGAATGCATTCCACTTTTGAGGGGTTAGGTTTAACACCATCTTTGGTAACGAGGTGTCCCAGATAGGCAACTTCTTTCCTTAAAAATTCGCACTTATCTGGTTGAATTTTGAGGTTTGCGTTTCGGAGACGCTTAAAGACTTCTTTTAGCCGGTCTATATGCTCTTGTATGGTGGGAGAGTAGACGATTATGTCGTCCATATATACAAGGCAACGCTCGTTTTGAATGCCCAAGAGAATGTTGTCCATGACGCGCTGAAACGTGGACGGGGCATTCTTTAGACCGAATGGCATGCGGACAAATTCATAGTGTCCATTGTCAACTGAAAATGCTGTCTTTGGTATGTCATCGGGATTGATCTCAATTTGATGAAAGCCGGACGCGAGATCAAGCGTAGAAAAATATTGACATTTACCAAGTTGCTCCAAAAGGTCTGAAATGTTTGGTAGGGGATATTTATCATCAAAACTGAGGTCATCGAGCTTTCTGTAGTCAATAACTACACGCCATTTTTGTTTCCCGGACGCATCAAGTTTTTTGGGTACCACCCATACAGGTGAGGACCACGGTGAAATGGAAGGCCGTATAATTCCCTGGTCTAACATCTTTCCCATCTGTGTTTTCACTTCCTCTTTATGTATCTGAGGATACCTATAAGATTTTGTGAAAACGGGCTTTGCATTATTAGTTTCTATAACATGCTTGATTTCATTGGTGAAAGTTAGTTTATCACCTTCGATGTAAAATATGTCAGAGTATTCTAGACAGAGATTTGTGATCATTTCCTTTTCTTCGGAATTAAGATGCTCGGTTCTTAATTCGTTTCGAATGATCTGTATTCTGTCGATTTGATCGGCTTCATAATTATCTTGGGTGTTAAGGTTTAGGACAACATCATTAGGGGTAAATGGTTCGATAGAAAGATCGGAAAAATCGATGGTTTTTGGCATGGCGTTAGCATTTAAAATAGAAGTCATAAATTCACCGCTTTCGTTAACATGTACAATAGCATTTGGTAAACGAACTTTTTCTTTTTCTTGAGACATTAATTGGGCGTCTGTATTTTTTAAGTTACATGTTAATTTAAAATTTTTTTCTGTGCGAGCGTCAATAGAAATTTTGTTGTTTATCTCGTTTTTATCGACATTTTTTTCTGTTGTAATAGCCCCAACTTTATGCAACGGAATCGTTTTAAAGTTCGTTATTAAATTTTTTGATTTAATATCAATTATACACTCATAATGTTCGAGAAAATCAAGTCCTAAGATTCCATCAAAATCGATATCTAAGTTATAAATGTATACCTTGTGTGGGTTACCTATTTCAAAAGGGACAAGAGTCGATTCAAATATAGACAATTTCTGATTTGTTATTCCCTGAATAGTTACGTTTTCTGGTGATCTGAGGGGAAAGTTTTTCACCGTATTTTCTTTAAAAATGGATATCCCTGCTCCGGTGTCAATTAAAAGTTTGAATGTATTTGAGGCATCGTTAATATAGTACAGGTTCTTGGGGTTGACAGTAAGAAACGGGTTTAAAGGAACGCTTGTTCCGGAAAATTCACATTGGGGTCCAAATCGTCTAAATTCATTGTCTGAATCTGACTCTGCAGTTCCGACACCGAGTTGTTCAATTGGGTAGTGATCTCCGGAGGATGGTTTTTGTAAAGGGGAGGTGGAAAATTTTGGAAATCTGAGTTGTCAAATTGTTCGAATTGTGTTTGTTCGTTTTCAGTATAATGTTCTTGGTATTCCAAGTTCCATCTTGAGAATATTCGTCGTAATATTGTGGTCCTTCGTAATATTGTGGTCCTTCGTAAGATTGGTAATCATAATTTACGTGGTGAGCTCTTTGTTGATTTGGAGAGAAATTCGAGTTTCTTTGCATTAGAGGTGGACGAGATGCAACATGACTTTGTTGGGTAGCTGCAGGTTGTCTATATTGAGACGAAAATCTGTTGGGTCTATTATGCTGTGAAAAATGAGGCACTTGGCTAGAAGAAGGAAACTGCCTTTGATAATTTATGTTACTATTATTTTGAGAATAACTAGGATGAGACATTGATTGGGAACGGCATTCTGCAGCTATGTGGCCGTTGCGTCCACATTTCAGACATTTTATAACTTGTGGTAACTGTTTCCTAATTGGTTGGGGAGTTTTCGGAGAAATTTGTTTATTTACTTTTTGAGTTTCGAACTATGAGAGCTGTAGTTCACGCCTAATGCAGGAGTGAGCTTCTAAAAGATCTCTTGGATTACCTGCACGAATAATTGGGCCTAGGCGAGGTTCTAGTCCAGTTAAAAGAGTATTTAGGCTCATTGTCTCAATTAGTTTGCTTTGGGCAGCTTTTTGATCATTACTTAGGTTGGAAGCTTTTTGAATACTTGAGAGCATTTTTGCATTCAAAACCTGCAAGCGATTGTAAAATGTAAGGGCGGACTCGCCAGGTACTTGGCGGAGTCTTTGAAGGTCTTGTATAAGAGACGATAGGTCCCTCGAGTCGCCAAAATCAAGGTTTAAGAGTTGTTTAATCTCGCAATATGTTGCAGGGTTTCTTGAATTTACTAATTACGCGGCTCTACCTTTAAGTTTGTTTTTAATGTGAATCGTTAATAACAGTTTTTGGTCAGTTGTTGCCATTTGATTAGCACAATCGCACGCGTTTAAAAAGGTACCCAAGGAGATTTGATCGCCTTCAAAATCAGGCACTATAGAAAATATTTCGGAAAGCCTGTAAGGCTGAGTTTGTTGAGATTGTTGGGAACGTGTCTCGGGCATTTTGCTAAATACTATTTGTTTTTAATTTTCAAAATATAAATTGGGGACAACAAAATATTAGGCAAGTATTGGAGAAAGAAAATTAGCATATAAAATTCACCTTTCTTTTTAAATTTATAAAACTAAAATCAGGGAGTATGTAGAAAAATCACGTATAGAAAATCGAACAGAAACAGAATAAAAATAAGATACAACACTTAAACGGGATAATTCAATGTCACTTACGTTAGCAGGAGCATTAGTCGTCTTATTCTCTCAGGGCTGCCAGGGGTTTCACTAGGTGTTCCTTCCGCAGGTATCTTCGAGTGAGGACGCCTTAAATGTGGTTCTTTTCTTCGTTAAGGGATTGAATCCGCCGTCAACAGTTAGGTCTTCCTTGTTCTGCCGACGTTAGACGAATCCTACCGACTGCGCCAATTTGTTACACTATTAATTCAAGAATTCACTTTTTAAAAAATTTATTATTTAACTTTGAAATTACTTTATACAATATCAGAACTTAAACTGGCATAAAAAAAGTATATAATATGAACTAACTAATATTTACAATTCAGAGCGTTTTATATGTTTTAAAATGCTGATGCGGCACCTTCCAGCTGTGGGAATTGCAACTCGAAGGTTGTAGGAAATATGAAAATTCGATATATGGCGGACTGTATTGGGTAACTTTTAAAACAATAAAACGTTGATAATTAGCAAAATTAATTAATTGATGAAAGGAAACACAATCGCTTACCTATCACAGTAGAACCGAATAGTTTCAGTGGCTGGGTTACTCAGTTCGCCCTAGAAGACCATCACACTACATCAATCTTGCCAATTTTCCAATTTTCTCGGGAAACCGATCCGAAAATACGCGTCGGCCGACGAAATGAACGAGTTCCGTTGTCACATGTGGTTAGTGCAGTACTGGTTTTTAAAATGTATCTTGACCTGCGCTGCGTGAGCCAGGAAGTTTCTTCCGTATTCTTGACGAATCACAGGGTTGCGATTGTGTATTTGAATACGAAACAAAATAATATCGAAAAGATTTAAAATTAATTATTAATTGATTTGTTTTGAAATTAATGAACAAAAGTAAAATAAAACAGAGTTACACAAACATTCACCCCACCAAAACGAATGTTTTTAAACTTAGGAATAAGAAAAAAAAATTAAACTTAATTTCAAAAGTAAATAATATTAAAGAAGAAAAAAAAATAAAAAAATTAGTTGCCTGGTAACGGGCATATCTTGAGAACGGGCCTTTGTAAAGTTCCGCGAGCCGTCTTCAGTGTTACCACGCGAGCTACATTGTCTTGTCCAGGGTGCAATTTAATTACCCTACCTAACTCCCAGTGAAGAGGAGTGGTTTGTTCATTTTTAATGAGAACAAGAGCGCCTTGATTAACTGGAGGCGACGGCACTGTCCATTTGGATCTTTCCTGAAGGGAATGAATATATTCGGTGGACCACCGTTTCCAGAAATCACTCTGGATTCGCTGAATTAATTGCCAACGATTTAACCGGTTCAGGTTTAAATGACTGAGATCAGGGTCTGGAATAGAGCTGTTTAAAGGCTCGAGAACTAAAAAATGACCAGGGGTCAAAGGCTGAAGGTCGTTTGGATCTTCGCTCATAGCACATAGTGGCCTTGAATTTAGTACCGCTTCTATTTGCGTTAAAATAGTATAAAACTCTTCGAAAGAAAAGCTTTGGGTTCCTAAAACACGGTAAAAATGACTTTTAAATGATTTGACACCCGCTTCGGCAAGTCCATTAAAGCTTGGAGCACCAGGGGGGTTAAAATTCCAAGTGATAGATAGGGCTTGAGCAGCCTTTTGCGCCAAATCAAGAAGCATATTATAGGCTCCTTTAAAGTTTGTGCCTTGATCACTTGTTAAAGTTATGCAATTGCCTCGTCTGGCAACGAAGCGCCTGAACGCAGCCAAAAAAGATTCGGCGCTGAGATCGTAAGTGGCCTCTAAATGTATTGCCTTAGTAGTTGTACAAACAAATACACAGACGTAACCCTTATAAGTTTTAGCACCCCTATGTTTAGTCATTAAAAGAGAAAAGGGACCAGCAAAATCCACACAGACAGAAGAAAATGCTTTGATTTCAGAAACCCTGAGAGCAGGCAAATCGGACATAAAGGGATTGTATGACTTGGGTTTACATCGGAAACATTTAATGCACTTTGAAAGGCATTTATAGATGGCACTCCGAGGCGAAAGGATCCAAAATTGTTGAAGTAATAAATATTGCATCGTTTTAAGCCCAGGATGCAGATATGTGTTATGAGTAAATTCAATTATTAACTCAGTAAGCCTATGGGACTTAGGCAGTAAAATTGGATGTTTGACATCATATGAAAATTGAGATTTTCTGAGTCTACCACCAACTCTTAGTAAACCATCAGCGTCGATAAAAGGAGCAAGTTTTCTAAAAGGTTTAGGTAGCAAGGAATTTTGCTTTATTTTTAAAATAATATCTGAAAACGTCTCTTGTTGGACGTGCTTTACGATAACTTTAAGTGAAGAGCCAATTTCACGAGAACTTAAAATACCGTGAAGGTTTGACTTTAATTTTATATTTGAAATAAAACGAAGAATATAAGCAACTATCCTTAGAATTTTCAGCCAACTAGAAAATTTCTCTAACAAAAGAAGAATAAAATTTGGGGAAGAAATAATGTTGGATAAAACCACAGTGTTTTCTTCCTTAGATACGTCAGGATCGGTTGGGGAATAAAAATTAGGTTGTGTTGGCCAGAAATCCTTTGCTTGTGAAAGAAACTCGGGACCAGACCACCATATTTTTGTATCTAAAAGTTGCGCAGGGGTAAGACCGCGACTGGCACAATCAGCAGGATTCAACGCTGATGGGACGAAATGCCAAGAAGAAACGGGTATGAGCTCTTGAATATGGTTAACCCTATTAGCTACAAAGGTTTTCCACTTGTGCGGGGAAGAAGACAACCAAGTAAGTGTGACCATAGAATCTGACCACAAGTATAGATCGTCAAAAGTAATAAGATCAGCAAAACTTTCCTTAATGAAAATAGCTAGATCAACTAACAAAATGGCGGCCATGAGTTCTAGCCTAGCAATAGACTGAGTTTTTAATGGCGCTACTCGACATTTCGAGCAAACAAGGAAGGTTTTTACTGTTCCAGATGTTTCCTCCACACGAAAATAGCAAACAGCGGCATATCCGTTTTGTGACGCATCGCCAAAACCGTGTAATTCAATTCGAGATATTAACGTAGACCCGACGTACCGAGGAATTTTTATAATACCAAGTTGAGGCATTTCGGCTTTAAAGGTATCCCAAATATCTGAAATAGCCTTAGACGGGGGTTCATCCCAGGAAACTTTAGATTCCCATAAACGCTGCAAAAGAAGTTTGGCAAGTAGAAGGCAAGGAGCAATAAATCCAAGGGGATCGAAGATTCGACTAATCTCCGATAACATATTTCTTTTTGTACAAGGACGGTCGACAGGGGTGTAAGTATATGAAAAAGCATCTGAATTAGTATTCCATTTGAGACCAAGTACCTTAATAAATGATGGTTCCTCCTTATCAAAAGTACAAGAACTTTGAACATCAGAAGATGGAATAGAAGCCAAGAGAGAAGGGTGATTACTTGCCCATTTGCTCATTTCGAAACCTCCCCCTTTCATAACCTCAATGACGTCAGATTGAAGTGCTAAAGCTGACTCCAAACAATCACTTCCTAGTAGTCCATCATCAATATAGAATTGACTGCGAATAGCCTGAGCAGCCTTAGGGAAAGAAGCTTCTTCCTGCGCCGCAAGTTCTTTTAAAGTCCTTAAGGCCAAGTATGGGGAAGAATTAATTCCATAAACCACAGTACGTAAGAAATATTCCTGAAGAGGATCGCTCGGTTTGAAACGCCATAAAATTCGTTGATAGGTCCAAAACTCAGGATGAACAGAAATTTGTCTGTACATTTGCTTTATGTCACAAACAAAGACGTAGGCGAAAAATCGAAATTTTAAAAGAAGCGTAGAAATATCCTGTTGTAATTTAGGACCTACAAGAAGAGTGTCATTAAGACTAACACCGTTAATGTCACGCAAGCTTGCGTCGAATACAACTCTAATTTTAAAGTCAAATGCCTCTTGTTTGAAGACAGCATGGTGGGCGATATAGTAACCCGATAAAGATCTATAATCGTCTTGGGGAACCAAAGACATATGACCTTTATCTAAGTAATCTTGCATAAACTTTACATATTTTGTATGCAAGTCGGGGTTTTTGCAAAAACGATTTTCAAGCATGCCGAAGCGGCGATAAGCTTGAGAGTAAGTGTCAATAAATTTAGGCTTTGATTGACGAAATGGTAATGGTACCGAAAATCGTCCCGAAGTATCCCTAAACGTCAGAGTTTTATAAATTTCCTCACATTGTTTTTCTTCAGGGGAGAAAAACGATTGTTTAGGAAGATGCTCAATTTCCCAAAATTTACGTAATACAATATCAATATTATCCTCTACTGAGATGTAGTAACTCAAAAGAGAGGTTGAAGCTTCGCAAGAAACATTGGTTTTTCCCTGCAACATATAACCAAAGATGGTCTCCAAAGCAACAGGCTGATCAGGACTCCCAATAATACGACCAAATCTTAATACAAGAGGTACGAGTTCAGCACCAATAAGCATGTCGATAGGACCCGGCGTGTGAAAATTATTATCAGCAAGCTTCAAGTATTTAATGTGTTCAAGTTGATCAGGATTAATATGAATCTTAGGCTGGTTAGAACAAACCTTTGGTATGATAATAGCTTCACACGAAAGTAAGGGATTTGGTTCACCATGAGGTTTTATTATACACTGTGTAGAACCATTTTTAGTGCAAGTAGACATTCCATTTAAACCTTCAACGGGGACAGAAAAACTTTTACGTTTAAGACCAAGTCGGCGTACGCAAGACTCAGAAATAAAATTTGCCATGGACCCGGTATCCAGAAGTATCCGAATTTTCTGAAAATTACCTCGAATATCTTTGATGTCTACTTCACACGTAGACAAAAGAATAGTTTGTTGAGAGGCAGAAAAATGGTTCGCAATACAATGAGTATTAGTAATTGGCTCGGTAGAATTAATAATGGGGTCAGAACTAGAAATGTGGGGCATAGAAGTTCCTTGAAAATATCCCTATGAGAGGGCTGTCCTTGGACTGAAGGTTTGTAGAAGACGTTTTACCAAAGTGCAAAGTGGTATGGTGTGGCGATTTGCACACCCTGCATTTGTGAGAAGACCCGCAATTTTTAAGAGAATGAGGAGATACTAAACAGTTGACGCATAATTTGTGCTGTTTGACAAATGAAAACCTGTCATGCGGCGATTTCGCCAAAAAAGCAGGGCACTTATATAATGCGTGAGAAGTCGAGCATAAAAAACATTTTTTGTTACTCCTATTATCAACATCGGGGTCAAGCATTAAATTGAGAAACGATTTTTTATTACCTTTTGGGATTTCCGCACTTTTCAAAGAATAATTAACCGACTCCAAGGCTAAACACTGTTTTTCCAAAAATGAAATTAATTGCTTAAAGGTCGGCAGGGTTTGATTAAAACCATGTTCGAGCTCAAAGTCAGTTCTAGTTTTTGAATCCAATTTATTTATCAACAGATTAAACAATAAAAAACACCAATGTTCGACTGGGAAATTTAAGGCTCTAAAAGCAGCTATGTTCTCAGAAAAAATATTTAAAATTTGTCTAAGTTCCTTTGCGGAAGCTTTTTGAACAGACGGAGCATGAAAAAGCTCATTATAATATTGTGTAGCTAGAATACGTTTATTTTGATAACGTTTTATCAGCATATCGTAGGCTACAGAATAGTTAAGTTCTGTAAGGGGGATGCCCTTAACTAAACTTAAGGGTTCCTTGTCTAATGACGTCAGCAAGTATTGAAATTTTTCAATGTTCGATAAGTCAGTATTATCATGAATAAGACTGTTATATAAGTCAAAAAAACTAGGCCAATTTTTATAATTGCCATCAAAAATAGGCAAATTGAGCTTGGGAAGCTTTATTTTTGTGGGAGCAGCGAAAGTGGAATTAGCTGAGGTATTAGCAGATAGAGATGCTTGACTACTTAAGAGAAAATCATGTTTTAAAGATTTTATGCCATAATAAGCTTTGTCTGCAGCACGCCTCATTTCATCATATTTTGCGAAATCATTGTCGTCAATTAAAGATATGACAGTATTATGAGCTGATTGAAATTCATTAAAAGTGCTGTCAACAGAATCTGCTCTGACTAAAAAATTAGATTTTAAGGAGTCATCAGAAACGGCTTGCAGCCCAATTTCGTGTGCCTCTTCCAACCGCTTGAGTGCGATGGTTCGTTTTAAATTAGCTTTTGTTAATTTATCTGACATTTTGAAAGATGTTCAGTAGAACAAGAAAAAAATTAAAAATCAGAAAAGCGTTAAAAAATATCAAAATATATTTTATTTACTATTTCAATAAATGCTGTTATTTTAACATATGCCTGCTGATGGTCAATATATAAGACAACAATTATACCTACACAAAATTGTATGCTATTTTATTTGTGATATAATACAAACAAAATAAAAAATATCAGAAGTTGTGATGCCGCAAAACAAATATCAATAGTGCAAAGTTAGGCGAATGGTACTTGCCACATAAATATTATATGATGGCAAAGTAGAATAAATAAATTGTATTATTTATTGAAATAATTAAAGTTCGCAAAATATGCACATATGAGTATTTTGTTTATATTTAAAGAAGAACGAGAATAAGTTATTTCTGAATTTAAATGTATGAAAATACTTATTTATTAAATGTGGTACTGCGAGATTAAAAAAATAACAATAGACTGGCGCCGGGCGTCAGAGTGACGTCGCGACGGCGAATCGATGTGGAACGGAACTAATGTAGCTCGCCGGTTTGACGAAAGACGACAGGTTAGATATCCAAGCGTGCGCAATTAAAAATAAGATCGGAATTAAGAAAATGGCTACCAACGAATCTTGTTTTAAAGCAATTTAAGTTATTAAATATTCAATTTGATCTCCATCCGGTGAAGAAGGCCCAAAATGATGTAGGAAATATGAAAATTCGATATATGGCGGACTGTATTGGGTAACTTTTAAAACAATAAAACGTTGATAATTAGCAAAATTAATTAATTGATGAAAGGAAACACAATCGCTTACCTATCACAGTAGAACCGAATAGTTTCAGTGGCTGGGTTACTCAGTTCGCCCTAGAAGACCATCACACTACATCAATCTTGCCAATTTTCCAATTTTCTCGGGAAACCGATCCGAAAATACGCGTCGGCCGACGAAATGAACGAGTTCCGTTGTCACATGTGGTTAGTGCAGTACTGGTTTTTAAAATGTATCTTGACCTGCGCTGCGTGAGCCAGGAAGTTTCTTCCGTATTCTTGACGAATCACAGGGTTGCGATTGTGTATTTGAATACGAAACAAAATAATATCGAAAAGATTTAAAATTAATTATTAATTGATTTGTTTTGAAATTAATGAACAAAAGTAAAATAAAACAGAGTTACACAAACAAAGGTACTGCTTACAATGCATTCCTTGAAATGTTGAAATTGCTACATCCGATACCGTGTGACCGAAGGTCATTGCCTACACGTGGCTATAAACGGATATAACATATATATATATATATATATATATATATATATATATATATATATATATATATATATATATATATATATATATATATATATATATATATATATATATATATATATATATATATATATATATATATATATATATATATATATATATATATATATATATATATATATATATATATATATATATATATATATATATATATATATATATATATATATATATATATATATATATATATATATATATATATATATATATATATACAGTGTGTCCCAAATTGGTTATGACAGTATTGGGATCTCGAAAACCGTGATAGTTACAAAAACGTTTAAATGGAGAAAGTTTTAGACAATTATGTTTGTAATTTAACGCCGTTTTGCTCGCGATTCTATCTTTTTTAGTTTTTGAGATATTTTGAAAAAACCAAAAAACTGCATTTTCGAAAAAGTCCTATAATTTATTTATTTATGAAAATTTTCAAAATCTGTAAGAACGTTATTAAGGCAACTTTTTACGTAGAGTGCACCTATTAAGTTAGATTTTACATACGACGTTTCGATTTTCTAGAACCATCATCAATTTTGTTTCTTATTATGGCCGCTGTGTTCGATTTTAACAGTTTTGAAAAGAGTATTTCTTTAGCTTTTCAACGGTGTATCACACTTTGTAATTAGGTTATTATTAAAGGTGCAAAAAGTGCGTAGAGAAAATATTTAAACGTTTTTTGGAATTATCAAAGTAAAAAATTAAAAATTAATAGTGTTAAAAGGCAATATGTAATTCAACATCCAGTTCTACAAAAAATTAGTAAAAACTACTCAATAACATTGCACAATGTTCACAAATGTTCAAATGACCAGCCGCAGATAACACTAACATCTTTGCTCAAGTAGGCTTTGGTTTTGAAATAATAGAATGTTTTTAATCTGTCAAAAATGCAACGTTTAAGTTTTATTTAACATTCATCGCTGTTTTAATAAGGATTACAATGGCGTTAAATTTTTGTAATGAAGAAATGTTTGATATGTTAGTGTGTTATATTAAAAATGAAAGAAATGCAAACAGGGCCATGGATGTGTATTTTGACACGTACCCCGAAAGACGGCAGCCTGGCAGAACTTATTTTCAAACGCTGGTTAGAAACTTGCTTGAGTTTGGCAGTTTTAATAAGATTCGCACAAAGAAGTATGCAAAAGACAACGAGCAACGCAATAGGCAAATCCTAGAATATTTTAATGAAAATCCGACTTCATCTACAAGAAGAAGCGAAACAGAACTTCAAATTCCAAAATCTACCGTTCATGGCGTCTTAAAAGTAACTAAATATCGTCCTTACAAGCCAACAATTGTGCAAGGACTTCAAGCAGGTGATTTCGAAAGAAGAATTGTTTTTTGTAATTGGTATATCAATAGATGTCGAGAAAATCCCGCTTTTTGCAATAAAGTCATTTGGTCAGATGAGACTCATTTTACAAACTGTGGCATTTTTAATAAAAAAAATCACCATTATTGGGCTATTGAAAATCCGCAACTACGCGATCCACGCAGGCTGCAAGAGCGATTTGGTTTTAATGTGTGGTGCGGGATGCTTGGTAAGATAAACATAGTCTAATTGAATTGCTTATAATTCAATATTTTCCATTACTTTTTAGGAAATCGTCTCATTGGTCCCTTTATTTTTGATCAGACACTGACAGGCCCAAGATACCTTGCCATGTTACAGAATCAAATAGTTCCTGCCATTCGAGAAGCTGTGCCAGATGATCAGTTTAATAGCTTGTGGTTTCAGCAAGACGGTTGTCCTGCACATAACAGCAGGGATGTACAAACCTTTTTAACAACAACTTTTGGTGAAAACGTAATATCCAACAGTGGTCCTGTCCGCTGGCCAGCTAGATCCCCGGATATCACGCCGTTGGATTTTTATTTATGGGGATGTGCGAAAAATGAAATATACGAATTTGACCCCCAGAAAATAGGCAAGTTCTTGAGCAGCGAACCCGAAATATTCTAGAAAATATAAATAGAAATACCATTCAACGGGTAATCAGAACAGTTGAAAGGAAATGCGGACACTGCATAGAAAAAAACGGTCAACATTTTTAATCCTAGTATTATGTAGCATTTTTTTATTAATTTTATTGAGTAGTTAGTTCATACTGATTTTCTGTTAATTCTTGTAAGGTTAGTACTTTTAAATCGCCATGAACGGTTGACTTCAGAATGTGAAGTTCTGTTTCAATTCTTCTTATGGAAAAAAACAGATTTTCATTAAAATATTCTAATATTTGCCTATTCCATTCCTTGTCATACTTGCATACTTTCTGTTGCGATTCTTAAAATTGGCTAACCCTAGCAAGCTTCTAATCAGTGCAGCGCTTGAAAAGAAGTTCTGTCGACAGTCGTTCTTCGGGGTACATTATGTGCAGTGCACATAGTATTAATGTTACTCAGTAGAACTTACTGATTTTATGCAGAATTTAATGTCCAATTTAAAAATATTGCTATTTGAAACTATTAAATTTTAATTTATATCGATAATTCGAAAAAATGTTTAAACAGTCTTATTTCAAACGCAAAGCCTACTTGGGCAAAGATGTTAGTGTTATATGCGGGTGGTAGTTTGAACATGTGTGAACATTGTGCACGAATCAATTATGTTATTAAGTAGTTTTTACTGATTTTTTGTAGAACTGGATGTTAAATTACAATATATTGCTATTTAACACTATTAATTTTTAACTTTTTACTTTGATAATTCCAAAAAACGTTTAAATATTTCCTCTACGCACTTTTTGCACCTTTAGTAATAACCTAATTACAAAGTGTGATACACCGTTGAAAAGCTAAAGAAATACTCTTTTCAAAACTGTTAAAATCGAACACAGCGGCCATAATAAAAAACAAAATTGATGATGGTTCTAGAAAATCAAAACGTCGTATGTAAAATCTGACTTAATAGGTACACTCTACGTAAAAAGTTGCCTTAATAATGTTCTTACAGATTTTGAAAATTTTCATAAATAAATAAATTATAGGACTTTTTCGAAAATGCAGTTTTTTGGTTTTTTCAAAATATCTCAAAAACTAAAAAGGATAGAATCGCGAGCAAAACGGCGTTAAATTACAAACATAATTGTCTAAAACTTTCCCCATTTAAACGTTTTTGTAACTATCACGGTTTCCGAGATCCCAATACTGTCATAACCAATTTCGGACACACTGTATATATATATATATATATATAATATATATATATATATATATATATATATATATATATATATATATATATATATATATATATATATATATATATATATATATATATATATATATATATATATATATATATATATATATATATATATATATATATATATATATATATATATATATATATATATATATATATATATATATATATATATATATATATATATATATATATATATATATATATATATATATATATAATGCCAGTAGGTCTTCCTTGTTCTGCCGACGTTAGACGAATCCTACCGACTGCGCCAATTTGTTACACTATCAATTCACTTTTTTAAAAAATTTATTATTTAACTTTGAAATTACTTTATACAATATCGGAACTTAAACTGGCATAAAAACGGTATATAATATGAACTAACTAATATTTACAATTCAGAGCGTTTTATATGTTTTAAAATGCTGATGCGGCACCTTCCAGCTGTGGGAATTGCAACTCGAAGGTACTGCTTACAATGCATTCCTTGAAATGTTGAAATTGCTACATCCGATACCGTGTATATATATATATATATATATATATATATATATAATATGTATATATATATATATATATATATATATATATATATATATATATATATATATATATATATATATATATATATATATATATATATATATATATATATATATATATATATATATATATATATATATATATATATATATATATATATATATATATATATATATATATATATATATATATATATATATATATATATATATATATATATATATATATATATATATATATATATATATATATATATATATATATATATATATATATATATATATATATATATATATATATATATATATATTCAATTTGTTTCTTAAACCCGGTATATATTAATTGGACTTCTTTCTTGGGTATAGGTTTATTTATAAAATCAAACAGTGGGATTAATTTGACGTTTCGCCTATCGTAGTAGGCTTTCTCAAAAATTGCTCATTCCTTTATTTTTTTTCTTTTTGGTGTATAAGGCTTTCCTTTCCTATCTACAATTAATTTAAAAAACATTTAGTGATCTTTATTATACAAGACATTTAAAATTTTTTCTAAAACTAATTTAAAACTTTATACAATTGACAAATAATTATTACAAAATTAATAAAATAAGATTACATACCTCGAAAAATGCATGTTGTTATTTATTTATATTTGATGATAGGTAGTTAGTTAGCCAGGCAACTCATGGCACAGTTTTAGGTAAAAAGGTGTTCTTATCGTAGTACGTTTTTTTGAGGAGTTCACTCTTGAAGTTGAAACAGAAAACAAAATAAATTTTCTCGACCTTACTATAATAAGACAAAAAGAAAATAATTTAAAAACTAAATGGTTTACAAAAGAAACTTGGTCTGGACGATATCTTAATTTCAATTCCCACCATCCATACAAACAAAAAAGAAGTGTTGTGATTGGTCTAGTTGACCGTGCCATATCTTTAACGTCACCAGAATATCGTCCTGAAGCCCTTAATAAAGTTAAAGAGACCTTAAATACAAATCATTTCCCAGAAAAACTAATACAAAAAATTATCAAACAAAGGACGTACGTATATTATAACAATCATAACGAAAACGTAGGACAAGATAATACGCAAAAAACATATATTGCAATGCCATACACATCTCAATTATCTGAAAAATTAAAACATATCTTAGGAAAATATAACATAATTGTGTGTCATAAAGCCCAGAACCTGATAGGCTCCCTATTTACAAAATTAAAAACTAAAATTCCTAAAAATAAAAAATCCAATCTCGTATATGAAATTCCTTGTTTAAACTGCCCTATGAAATATATTGGTATGACAACCCAACTTTTAGAAAATAGAATAAAAGGGCATAAGTATACAAAGAATGCATCCACTGCATTACATAAACATGAAAAAAACACAAAACACGAATTTAATTTTTCTGAAACCAAAATCATTGATAAAGATAACCGGTATCAAAAATTAATTATCAAAGAAATGATTCACATAAAAAAAGAAAAAAATGCAGTAAATGACAAACAAGACATAAAAAATTTAAGTCATATATACCACAATTTGATAATTTAGTATAGTTGTTTAATTTCGTTTAAGCCGTTATTTTTAAAATGTAGTATATAATTGTGAATGTCTGATTCTACTCTAAGGTTTAAATTAAAAAATAGCCAAAAAAAATTATCTTTAAATTCCTCAAAAAAACGTACTACGATAAGAACACCTTTTTACCTAAAACTGTGCCATGAGTTGCCTGGCTAACTAACTACCTATCATCAAATATAAATAAATAACAACATGCATTTTTCGAGGTATGTAATCTTATTTTATTAATTTTGTAATAATTATTTGTCAATTGTATAAAGTTTTAAATTAGTTTTAGAAAAAATTTTAAATGTCTTGTATAATTAGATCACTAAATGTTTTTTAAATTAATTGTAGATAGGAAAGGAAAGCCTTATACACCAAAAAAAAAAAAAAATAAAGGAATGAGCAATTTTAGAGAAAGCCTACTACGATAGGCGAAACGTCAAATTAATATATATATATATATATATATATATATATATATATATATATATATATATATTATATATATATATATATATATATATATATATATATATATATATATATATATATATATATATATATATATATATATATATATATATATATATATATATATATATATATATATATATATATATATATATATATATATATATATATATATATATATATATATATATATGTATATATATATATATATATGTGAAATCTTTCAAAAAGTTATAAAGTACTTTTAATGAGCTAGCTAGCTCCCAATTAAATAAAATCGTTTGACATCAAAATTCTACATATAGAAATATCTGCTTTAAACAAGCCTTTTTCTCAAAATTCGTCGCACTTCGATTGTGGATCGGCCAATTTGATATTTTTGTATTCGTAACCGTAATTTTAATTACAATACTAAAAGGACACTCCATAGATACCCCCTATTAGTTAGCAGCAGATTCTCGTATAATTAAATGATTTTCTTAGTTAATTCCCTCTCTTATATTGTAGTTACTCGCCTGTGTTCGAAATGAAGATATTACGTACGCTAGCACCAGTCAAGATTTTACCCCTCCTACTACATACCGAGATCCCAGTCGTCTAATGGAACCAATTCTGATTCATACGGATTTTACGGTTCAGGTAGGTAATCAAATATATTAGGTAATGACACTGCCATATACTCATTCATGTTAATTTTTCAAATTTAAAAAAATATTGTGAATGTATTGATAATATGCAATTTGACGGATGGAGCTTTGACTTGATAAAAGTCCATTCGTTAAAAATGTAATAATTAACTCACTTTTGTTAAGTTACCATTTTAATAATTGTTTTCTCATTTGGAAACACGATTGGTTTCCCTGATAAAGCAGCTTTATCAGAGTTTCTTACTACATAACTGAATGAGCTTATTTTAAATATTTAGATTTTTCAATACTTTCCGATTTTCGGACCTCGCATGCCACTTTTAATTACAATTTTGGGCAACTTTTGAAAGGTGAAAATGTATATTCTAGAAAAAAAAAATATACTCTATACTAGAACATATAGATAAAACATAAAAAAATATCTTTTGATAACCTCATAACGACTGGATGGGGAAATGCTTTATTTATTAAAAAAAATTATTTAAAAAAAAGAGAATGTGGGATTGTGTTTAAGCTATTAGTGTTAAAGGAAATGTTATTTCTTGCCACATCAGCTGACTTGACTCGATTCATTTTCAGATAGAAACGTTTGCGAGAAGACGCTACCAAAAAAATAAAATATGGTTCTGAAGTTTTCGATACAATTTTTGGTGGTTTATATTTGTCTACAGTGTTTACACATACCTCATCAAATACCGAAATAAGAATAAGAAAATTATTTATTTTTTATTTATTATTCATTCGATCGATCAATTTTTTTAATTCGCCGGCAGCCGCTCTCATTTAACTCCTATTCTTAATGGAAATGCCGAAAATATCTTTATCAAATGGTAAGGAGTAATAACACTCTTTTAGTTTATTCATTTAATTAAATTTAATATATACGCGTGAAGATTGGTACAAAAAGTAACAAGAAATTCGCTAAAGGGGCACTCCAGGAAAAAATATATTTCCCATTAGCTTATACGGAAATAATATTTGTTAATGTAATTATTAAACTTTTATTTACAAATTGTGGAGATTCTTATTTCAGTTTTTAAAAAAACTGTAACTGCAGAAATAATATTTTCCGACTTAATTGGAAAGATAAATTGTTAAACAATTTGCTACCTCGTATGTAAAATGATGTTATCTGCTACGCAAAATTATATTTGACATTATTACTGAAAAAATTTCTTTACAAAATAGTGGAGAACCATGTTGCCGGTTTTACAACTTAATGAAATACATAAAATACTTACAAAAAAGCAATAAAATGTGCGTAGCTCAGTTCTGCACAAATCTCAGAAAGCCTTGTCCATACTTTCTATGTGGTTTCTGCAGTATTACAGGTTAATTAATCACTTAAAGTTATCTTTTTTTCATCATTTTGTAACTTTTGAAAAAATAAATAAATAAAATCAATTTGGAAAGAGTTGTTCCTACCAGAATTTTTCTGGTTTTCCGGGAAAAAAGCAGCCGTGGATGGGGCGAAAGAAAGCGACGTTAAACGTTTTTTATTTATCAGTATGAATGAGATTACGGTGGGTTGTGACGATTATATGAACGTCTATGTTGTTTGGTCTGCTATAGTTAGTTAAAAATCAAATTAATTCAATCTATTTTTAACCTTCTGCCCGAGAATGAACAAATATTAGCATTTAAAGAGTATGTGAACACTCTTAAAGATAAATGGAAACTTATTTTAAACGTCTAAATGTACTAAAATAGAATTGTTACATGAGGGTCATTAAAATTTTGTTTTTCACTTAAGATTAGGGTTAGACATGTATAAGTATCTTTAGAAGTGAAGCAAAAGTATACGCTTATCTATTATTACGATTTTGGTTTCCAAAAATTTAAGAAACGCTGGAAATGTTTTTAATTCATTTGAGAATCCCAAATAAGAGTATACTGAGTTTGCGTCATTTTCTGAGTGGACCTTCAGACAGCATTGGCAAAATCGGAAAGGACTGCTTTGACTTCGAGGACCTTTCATATACGATATAATTCCTTCCAGTATTAATTATGGATTTTACAACATAAAATAATACAAAATAAAACAAGAGTTAAATGATAAACAGGCTGCTGGAAGAGCTACCCCACGCATAACGAGGTATGTTTCGGAGGATTTTTATTTTATTTTCGGTTTAAATCATTTTCAAATTTGAAATAATTTCATCTAAACTTATATATTTGTCAAATGTAACAAAGCTAAAAAGTTAATAAATAATTTGTAATAGATTAATAATTGTACAATTCGCTTGAGGTTAAACACAGTCAGAATCGGTTTTTCTTCATGTAAAAATTGTATATTACTTTATATTTTCTATTTTCTAATAAATATTTTAGGTCTTTTTTTGGTTTTGTTTTAATTTTCCTTTATTCCTTTAAATAATCTAAATAATATTTAAATAATTTACATAATTTGTGGGAAAATTTATTTTGCATTATTATTCGAACACAGATTACAATAAGACGAAATTAGATGCATATTTCTTTGCTATGAATGCGACAGGGTGTATTAAAAAAACTCTACAATTCGGGTTGAAAATATATCTTTATATAAAATATGTGCTGAAAATATACCTTTATATAAAATATGTGTAAAAAAATTGCATTCGGTTGTAGAAAAAATCACAAAATAGATTTGAAAATCAAGTCATCAACTTCGTGTAAGAATGTTTTCAACAGTTTGTTAAAGAAATATGTCATTTCTGTATGGAAACAAAGGAAGTAATTTGCAATAAAGAAATACGTTAGACAGAAACTGAAAACTATTATAATTTAATAGATTTTTTTAAAATAATTTTTGATTGTTCCTGTATACATACTTAAAATGTTTACAATTGTGGAAAATGTCACAAATACTTTTTTCTGTCTACCTACAATAATAAATCCTTTGAGCTTTTAAGCATATGCATCCTATACTACACAAATTTACTGTCACTTTATTTTTTACAACACAAGAAGATACCTAAAACAAATTTCAAAATATTGAAATTGAAAATATTACAAAACAAGCAAACCGTAACCGAGCAACCAAAATATATCCAAAATACCCTTTCACTGTATGTAAAGCTATTTTGTACAAAGTGTGTGAAATTTTTAATTTTCATAGGTTGTTAGTATTGTGTTTTTTAAAGCAGCCGCAGAGAAAACAAGTTTTTGAACAAATAAAAATGTTTTTTATTTATAAAATGACCAAACAATGTTTTAAACTATTTAGTTTGCAAATGTTAAGAATGCAAAAGGTAATTGTACTTACTCGTCAATAATTGATTACCTGTCAGGTTACAAATCCCGACTAGGGATGGGCGATATTAGATTTTACATATTGATAGTTCATTGCTACCTATCGATATATTTGTGACAAAATTATTTAAGAGCAAAAAAAGAGTCCTCACTTTTATATGGCTCATAATGCGCTTGTAAATATGTAATACATTTATCCATAACCCATACCTATCGATAACTATAGATATATCGATAAATCGTCCATCCCAACCAGTCTCACTGAAAATTTATTAATATTTCTATTTGTATTTAAATTAAATAACAGTAGAAACTAGGAAAGCAGATGTTTAGCTCTGGTCGAGTGTGTTATAAATTGCAAAACGCAAATAATCGTTTCATAGTTTTTAAAGAAAAGACGCATGGAATCAGCTTGAAATAAATAATGAGTTTTTAGAATTAGAAAATAAAGTGCCTAAATATCGATTAATTTACGAAGTAGTACTTGATTAATATAATAATGGATAGTTCAAATAATTTTATTTTTAGTCAACATGGAAAAGGACCCTTCACTTCTCTTATGGAAAATGGTATTGGGTTAATTTTACAAATTTTTTTTATTTGTTGTTATTATCAATGTTCTGATCAAAATTTCGTTGGTACAACCCAACCTTATGATTAATTTTTAAAATAGTGTGTTAAAGTTAGAAAAGTTAGATCATTTACCTGTTTTTTTATAACTACAGTTACAAATTGTGTTAGCTACGATTAAAATTAATAACCAAGATTATTTGTATACAGGGTGAATCACGAATATGCAAACATCTTTTGTTTAAATTGGTGTATGTGTTACATAGAGGACATATTCACGATTTTTTTTAACTATACTAAAAAATTCTTATTTTTTCACAAATAAACCAAGTAATATTAATATTATACAGGGGGTTTAAAAAAAGTGGCCACATTTATTTAATTCAATATACAATATTTTGCAAATTTTCCCAGTTTCTAGTTCTGCTTTTATTATTATTTTAATAAACTAAGCATCTCGGCATATATACAGGGGCATTCAAGAAATATTTGTTACGAAAATTGCCGAAAAATAACAAAATTTACAGATTCCTATACCAACATAAATTGAGTCAGTTAAATTTTGTATTTTGTAAATAAAGGTTAATACAAGTATTTTAGAAAAATATTAAATGATTGTTACTGATTTTGTATGACCGTTTTTTAGAAATAACAAGTCAAACTGATGGTATTTTCAATACTTTTTCTGAGGCATGTAGGTTAATTCAAATAACATTGTAAGAGCGACGGGGAGTCAACGATAACAAACATTTTGATTTGATCTGTATCTTACTTAGCTATATTTTCATGAAAATAAATCAAAATGATGGCAGTGGTGCGCCATTTTATATTTTGTCCAATATGAAAAAATAATATTTTTTGAACCGGTCTTAAGGATTATCCAATTAATGAGATCCTTCCCAATGTATCTGAATTAAATTAAATTAAGAATTGAGAGAAGCTATTGAAAATATCATTTGCTATATAGCCAGTGGTACTCGCGGAAATTTTACGGATCTTTTGCACCACATTCAATAATATCCGCTTAGTCGAACTTGTATATTACAAATTCCATATGTGTAATATACCAGGAACAATAGAACTGGTTAAACTATTTTCATGCTTGGTTATTGTCAAAGGTACTAGATTATAAATAACGCATTTATTTAATGGGGTCAACCCCGAAGGATTAGCCGAGGTCCCGCCACTATTTAGCCGATTACCCTATGGAAGGTGGGCACCCGCCTCAAAAAAAAGTTGGGAGTCCTAGGGACTCCAAAGGGGAAGAAAAGTCGATGGGCGTGAGTTTAGTCATATTTATTGGAAAACAGAGCCTGAAAGTGGTCCATATATGCTATTTAATGTTTGATTTTTTAATCAAATTTCTCAACTGTGAAGCAAGTACTGAGAGTAGCGACGGGAAGGTAAGTCAGTTTGTTTAAATAAATATCATAATTTAGTATATCTTAAAATTTAAAACGGTTTTTAATCCTTATTAAACGTGGACGCCGGCGCCGTTTATACTACAACTAAATTTACAAAAGATTGTTTGTTAAAGTTTTAGACATAAAAAATGGCTTAGTTTCTGAAAGCTTGCATAAAGTCTTTCAAGGGACCTGGCAGTTTAGTTTAGTTTAGTTTAGTTTATGCTTGAAATTTTTTTAAAGTTTATTGCACTTCACTGACTTTTATTAAGTCGATTTTTCACGTCACAGTTTAAGTCCCAAAAAGTTGAGTAAGAGTTTATATTCAATGTCTTTGTAAAGCGGAAAACTTATTAACTATTGCTTTGCGTTAAAAGAAATTTGTTTACAAAAAATGTGAGGGCAACAACTCACAAGTAAAATTTGTTTAAGTTTTTTAACAAGTGTCCAAATGCATCTTTTTGAGTTCTAAATTTTTTATTGTTTTTGGTGGGAATCTATTTCTTCTTTTCAACAAAATATTATAAAAAGGATAACTCTGTTTGGGAGCTTATCTAATAATGCTTTTGATATTTTAGAGGCAAAAGTTGACACTAATTACTTCGTCAGGTAGCAATCAGCTGTTTGTATTTGGTAAAAATTTTCCAAAAACTTACTTTAAATTAAAAAAACAGATTTTTTGCGTGAAGTTATTATCAAAAGAATTTTACAAACGAAAGACATTAACTGTCAACAAGTGTGGTTAAAAAGTTTTACAAAAGTTAGCAACAAGGAAAATTTTGTTTAAACAAATTTATAAACAATTATACAAATCTTATATTACCGCAACGTACCACGCTCCTTGAAAATGTTAGGTCGCGAAATTATTTAAAATTATGGTAGTTACAAAATAGCACAAATACAATAAAATATAATTTAAACATTCAATATTTATAAATAATTGCACCGGTTTCTAATGCTCTTACTCCAGACAAGCATCTACTGTTAAGAAAACTCGTAAGTTTCAGTAGCTGTGCGAGCCAATTAGTCTGATCGGATAAGCTTAAAAGCATATTTTCGAAGCTACAACTTAAATTCTATCTTATAGATCTAACATGCCCTAATATGGAAAAACCCAGTACATGCAGTTAAAATATCACAAGTTTTATCTGATAAACAATTTAGGAACCATCCAATTAAGGAAAGAAACTTTAAAGTCACAATTTGGTTTTTCTCGAATTACAAGCTCGACTCACTTAAGGTAGAACTTAACTTTTGTTATCAACAACTAAAATAAATTACTGTCAGCTTAAAGCAAAATAAAATATTTATGATTTCAAAAAACAAACACTTGATATTTGTGTAAGTTTAAAAGTTAAAAATATAGCTCGCAGTTTAATTGGAAAAAATGTTCAAGTCAGAAGTTGAGAACAAAATTAGATTGTTTCAAAAATATTTAGTAAATATTATTTATGAAAAGCAAAATATGTTTAAGAAGATCAATAAATAAAAGGGTCGCGAAATTGGAAATACTTTATCAGATAACACTATGTTTGCCGATAAAATGTGTGATCAGATTAGTTCAGTAAAAAATTGTTAAAAATATTACAACAAGCAAATTACAAAAATATTTAAATGTTCATGAGAGTCAATTAAATGTTTGCAATTAAAATTCAAACTTTTAGAAAAATTATTAAGTTCACTGATTAAAAAAAACATATAAGTCAATGTTAACACAATGAAAAACCCTACTTTTCTGACTTTTTTTTGAGATTATTGGTACCTGGATAGCTTCTATGCGAAATTTTAATGTACCACTAAAAATTTCTTCTGATTTTCTGTTTAGTCATGCACGATCATTAGGAGAACCCACGAACAACTTCCTACTTTAGATCAGCGTGCTAGGTAATATTTCAGGAACAAGTCCCCGCCAGTCAGAGCAAAGTCGTATTTTCGGGGCTCTCTGAGTTTGGTCAGTCTTGTTCGCAAACATGCAGAAGTGGCAGCGAAAATTTGAGCTTATTTTTTCTTAACTTATTCTGTTGGTTTATGGACTTCGGTCGATCAGCAGTTTATTGCTAAATTTTCCCTTACGAAAATCAAAAATATTTTTCTAAAAATCAGGAATGTGTTCAGTTCGAAAGAAAATATTAAAATATACATTTTTATCTTAATACATTTTATTTTTTTTTAACGTAATAAGCGAAAATATAAAGTTAATTTTTCAAAAAATTCAATTAAATGAAAAATCAAAGTTGTCCAAAAAGGTCATGCTAGGATTAAAAAAAAAGGTGAAATTATACCTTTCTGTTTAGAGTTTGATCGATTTTCGATCTTAGTTTTGGCTTCATGGAGGGTTTTAGGTTTAGGTCAAAAAGGACCTATTTCGGGCCTCAAAAAAAATTCCATTTGTCTGATTGGACTGAAACTTTCAGAAACAGTGTATTAGAATATTATCTTTCATATTGTTTATTTTAACAATAAAACGGTAAAATATAGTTGTAAAATTGTTTATTCACCTAAGATTCTTTATTTATTTCGATACAGGCGAGATATTTCTGCGCCAGTTGGAAAATGTATTCCGGTCGTATATACCACAGCATTTAAGACTTGACGTTTTATCTCTTACGTGTAAAAGGATAAGAAAAGTGGTTCTGGACGCCTACTAAGTTATCAGACTAAATTTTCGCGTTTGAGAGTTATGTGGACAACATTAGATTAAGATCTTTTAGTGTTTTTTGATTGTTATTTAGCATTAGTTTTAAATGTGGAACTGAAAGGATTTTATACTGAAATTTTATTATTCGGAGTAATTTCATTGTGCTTTTTTATGCATTAGTAATACGATTTCATGACACGGGAAAAGTCATATAAGAATAAGAACGGCCTGCAACACTGGCATCGCAGATTGCTGAATAGGTCATACGCGTATGTTATTCACAGCTAATTTTGATTTCGTAGTTTGGAAAGCTTGATACTGAGATTAGAAAATGCTGTAAAGAAATTTTCATTTTTGGGGAATTTCAAGGACATTTATCACTAAAATTAAAGTCAGTTTATAAACTTTCACTTCAATCCATACAACTTATATTTAATACTAATGACTAAATGCTATTACTAATATTAAATTTTGTTTTATAATCTGATCATTAGACTATCCCTAGTCTGAGGTACTGCCTTACCAGTGTTGAAAAATTATGGATACTTTATAAAAATGAAATATTCTTGTTATATAAATTTGTAGATTTATAGATAATTTTGAAAATACATGAAATTAAATTTTGAAAATATTGACAAATTTAGAAAATGTCTTAAATATATCGGTACAGTTGCAATTATTGAAACTGGGGCAAGAGTTAGACACCTTATGTCATTTTTATAAATTTTGGTAAATCAGCTTTTACAAATGACATTTAATATTTTTCAAACCTGCAAATTACATGCTAATAAAGAATTCTAAACGTTTTTTTCAGATTATTTCGGAAATGTTTTATATTTTCATAGCATCTCTACTTGTGATATACATGCCAGTCATAATATGACACGTTCTACATATAAACGGTACATATAGAGGATGTAACAAAATTTTTGTATTTTAAATATTTGAGTGCGTTTTTGGTTTTGAATAAACATGTAATGGATCAATTAAAATGGTTTCTAAAAGGTACTTCTGAGTACAATGGTTTTGATACAAATTTTAGTTTAAGTAAAATAATTCATATTAAGCCAAATAATTCATATACAATATTATATAACTTTGTCGTCTGCCGTTGAGTGGGCCAACGTAAAGTCGACCATTTAGATAGTGAATATTGGTGCCGCTTGTAGCAATAGAATGTGTTAGCTCTGGACTAAGACACTGTTTCCCCACCTCCGCGAACCCCTATCCCTCCTATTCCCACGCACTTCGTTAAGGTCATCAGCTGCCCATAGATAGTTCAGTAAACCAGTATTGCTCAGGCTGCTCAGGCTATTGCCATGGTTTGAAGTAGCTATAACGCTTCGGTGCTCTTAATGCAAATTGTGTAATTTTGTGTTTTAACACTAAAGGTTGAAAAGTGCTTAATATGAGAAGAGGATGTTTTAAGTGATAGTTGCGATGTCTGTGAGAAAGGTATTTATGATTAATAAACGCAAGTGTACCAAGAAAAGATAACAAACATGAACAGTTTAAAGGACAGAAACATTATGTTCATTTATTTTGCAGAAAACAATACACAAGACTTCAGACTATATCGAAAGACACAAAATTCAAAGCCCAATTTGATCAAAAACTACATCGATTCGATTTAATTAAAAAATTGCTTGTTTTGTAGTGAAAACATTGATGGCACGTTTTATGCTACGCAGAAAAAGAGAGTACGAACGACCAAGTTTGAGTTTATCTCTAGTAGTTCGAGCTAAAGAGCGCAATGATGAGAAAGGATACATCATCCTTTGTTGTGTTAGTATTGTAGGAAACTTACATGCAGCTCACGTAATATATCATAAAGATTGCTACAAAAAGTTTTTTATTGCCACTGCTTCTACTGGGAAAAAACGAAGTCGACCTGGAGGTGACGATGTTTCGGAAGCGATGGAAAACATTTAAAAGTACTCTCAGCTCACACACAACAAAACTTACTAGCCAATTTAACAACAAATTTTCCATGTTGACTAAAATCAATGAAACATTCCTTCCTTAATAATCAAATGAAACACTCCTTCCATAATTAATCGATATTTACTTCTCAATTCAAAAAGCTCAATATTTATTTCCGGTTGATTTAATGTATCTTTGCCTTAAAAAAACTATCGAACGATATTTGCATTTTATAATTTAAAACATACTCGACCTGTCGAGATTGGTCAGGATATGTAACTTGGCAGGAATTAATTATTGACGAATAAGTACAAATACCATTTACATTCTTAACATTTGCAAACTGAATAGTTTAAAACACTGTTATATAAATTAAATTTGTTTTACCCTGTACGTTTTCTTCTAGGGTCTTCGCCCTGAGGATGACAAATTATCGAAAGCGCAAGGTAGATAATAAAACATTTTACGCTAAATACAAACCTTGTTTCTCATTTGTTGAGAATATAGCGTACAACTGAAATCCCACACAACTGAAATGTAATACTGCTTATTATAAATGTATTTTATTTTAATTTCAGCCACCGTTAACTTCTGGCAATTCTGAGAAGATTCATCGTACTGATTCAGGTATACTGGCTCATGAAGAGTTGACGGGTCGGTCTGATTCCTTAAGTACGGAATGTTCAGTTTCTCCTCCAGAGCCCCCTGGCAGCAATCATAGTGAATCATCAAGTGGCGTCCATTCAAATGAAAGTACCGAAACATCAGTTGTTAGACAGGTAATTTTGTTCTAAATTTATATCGTTTTCATTACCAACAAGTTTGTCATTAAGTCTCTTATGTTTCTTGATTTCTTCAAAAGAACATTGGAAACTTTTGATTTCAACTGGATCCTTGGTAAATTAGGAGCTCGAAAAATTCTTACCGGCTTAAATTCCTCACCTGAATTTTGGTTTAGGAAGTTAAAATAGACTTCTTAATTAATTATTCTTTCATCACATATTCATGAAGGGTTATTGACATTAATCAGTTTCTGAGTTTCAAAACTTACATTCTCCAATATAATGACGTAAATATGGTAGTTAAATCAAAACTAACATTCCACTACAAATATAGAAGTGCTTCTTTTTATCATGTTCAGTCGTTAGCAAATCTTATTATTATAATTCTAATATTTATAATATCTGCTGCACTGCAATATTTGTTTGACGATTTCCCAAAATTAGGTTAGGTGGGAGAATGTGAGTTTTGATTCGATATATTGGAATACGGACAAATTATTTATTTAAACACATACCTGTAAAATGCATTATAGTCATCTTAGAGGTATGTCTACATGGGCCTGTAATTCTAGACCCAGCCCAGATCCATTTTGATGACCTTGGCTCATTTAAAAATACATTAAAGTAAGGAACATTATATAATTATTTGATAATTTTATAAACTTTATTAAAAGCTTTCTGGCACTGCCCATTATTATTAATTTTTGGTGCTGCCCGACCTGACCCATGCACTTCTAATTAACTTTTATATTTTGCATGTCCCCAACCCCCTGATTACTGGACGAATACCTTATAAGATTTATTAAAAAACCGAAACCTAAAAATCATTGTTAGACAAAATTGTAACTAAAGTATATTTCTGAGAATTTAATGGTTTTGAAACTTGTTGCCAAAGTTTTTCATTAGTGATCGTCTACATCCTATTCAATGACCTTACTGAATTGACAAAATGGACATGTCAGTAAAAAGGAATCAATATATTTTCAACCCGGAGTATCATAATTTTCTAAATAAACCACCTCTGAATCCATATTTCCTATTTTATTTTATTTTTTCTATAAACCCACCTTGTTTATAGAAAAAATAAAATAAAATAGGAAATATGGATTCAGAAGTGGTTTATACAGGAAAAAAAATTAAATAAGGAATAATAACAACTGCCATAAAACCCAGTATCACACCAGTTTTTTGTCAGCTATTCAATACTGCCGTACCTACTGGATTACATTTTTTAATTCAACCTTAATTTTAAAATACACACAGCTCAGCCAAATACAAACATATTTAGTGAAATAATAAGACAAGAAACTTCCAACAGCACCTTTTGTCATCTTGTTCTAGCATTTTAAAGATCAGTAAAATTTAAAATTTTAAATGTCGATGATTTAAAAAGATCAGAGTTAAAATTTATAAATATTTAATAATTTTATCAGTACAAAACATGTATATAGATGATTCAGAATATTCCGAAATATTCCAGAATATTATGAAACATATTTTTTGCCATCTAGCCCGCTAAAACGTGAAGATATGTAAAACCTGAGAGAGTGATTTTTTTTCACGACTTCAAACATTTTATTTCGCCACCATTTTGTTCCGCCATCTTGAATTAGTACCACAGTTTTACTAGTTGACCTATATACCACAATTAGTTATGGCACACAATTTGAAATCAATTCATTAAGTAGTTATTTAGGCAGAATTTTTAAATATTTTATTAAGCCGCCATTTTGTTCCGTCATGCTGGATTCGTACCAAAATATTACCAGTTTATTCCTACATAATACTTGATGCATTTTGCAAAATTTCAAATAAATTGGATGAGTAGTGTTTTAATAATAACTTTTTTAACATTTGACTAGGCCGCCATATTGTTTCGCCATATTGGTTTTTACCAAAATCTTACCAGGCCATTCCCATATGACCCTTAATTTTTGACCAAAATTTGAAGTCAATCAGGTAAGTAGTCTTTAAGCTATGCCGCAACCTGGCGGACAGACAGAAAGACCCACAGACGGACCGACGGAGTTGATAAAACAATATTTTTTGACATTTAGCGCCGTTAAAACGTAAAGATGTGTAAAAGCGAGAGGGTAACTTTTTCACGCTTACAAACATTTTATTTGGCTGCCATTTTGTTTGGCCATCTTGAATTAGTACCACGATTTTACTAGTTGATCTCTATACCACAATTAGTTATGGCTCACAATTTCACATCGAATCATAAAGCAGTTTTATCAGGCTGAATTTTTATATATTTTATTATGCCGCTATTTTCTTCCGGCATCTTGGATTCATACTAAAATATTAGCAGACTAGTATACAGAGTATAATACTTGATATTTTTGCAAAATTTGAGATAAATTGGATGAGTAGTTTTTTAATAATAATTTTTTTAACATTTCACTAAGCGGCCATTTTGTTTCGCCATATTGGATTTTTACCAAAATGTTACCAGATCATCCCCATATAAAACTTAATTTTTTACCAAAATTTCAAGTCAATCGGGTAACTAGTTTTTTAGCTACGCCGCGAACAGACAGACAGACATACAGACCGACGGAATTGAGAAAACATGTTTTTCGTCATCCAGGGACCCTGAAACGTGGAGATCAGAAAAAATCTCTGAGAGTGATTTTTTCACGATTACAATACTTCCCTTTTACGAGGGAAGTAATAAAAATGCACGGCTAAGGAAACAAAATTTTGCCCATTTAGAACCCAAATCTTCTAATCTGGAAACAGGATAGATTCATGTTTTAGTATATTTGGGGCGGGATTTTTTGACTCTGGCGGGTTTTAAGTATACGGGCTCAGATTTTCTAAATATTTTGTGCTTCTATGGTAGTATATATTTACAGTAAACACGAATTTCTTTATTGTACTGTTCGGAGAAATCGTAAAGCTTATGATATGTATACAGGGCATTAGGTATATATAGAAGATTTTCTTTCTTTAGAAATTCCGGTTCAAGAGCTGTAATTACTTTTCCTAGTGAAAGACCTCTGTATATGATATCGATTTAAGAGATCTGGGTAATAAATTGGAGAAATTCTGTTTTCTCAAGTGTCTCAATTTTTTTTAACTAGGACTTTTGTAGGATTATAAGTATCGATTTAGAGTTTTTGGTAATAGTTATGATATTATAATTTTAAAAAATCTAATCTTCCAAAATCGGCTCTAGTGTGATTTTTTTAACGGGTGTACCTATTTGGTGAAATCTTTTGACACTTTGGCAGGTTTTTAGAATATAAGTAAAGCATATATTATGTCATACAGGGGCAGTAGTTATATAGGTATTTTTTTGGAAATTTTGGTTTAGGAGCTTTAATTTTTTCCATAGTGAAACATTTCAGTATAAGACGTCGATTTAGAAGATTTGGGTACTAAGTGGATACAATTTTGTTTTCTTAGCCGTGCATTTTATTTTTTTTGCTTTACTAAAACTTTTGAAGGATTCGTACCGATTCGTATCTATTTGATTTTTTCGGTAATAGATGGGATATTTCATGTAATATTTAAAGGCGTAATTTATTAAAAAAAATGTTTTTGACAGCTACAAAAAAATGTTTTGTCCCTGTAGCTTTTGAACTGCTTAATATTTTTAAATACGCTTTTCACAGTTCAAGTTAAATTTTCGAGGCGTAAATGATAAAAAAAAATACTTTGACATCTGACAAAAAACAATCGTTTTTTTTTCCGTAACTTGTATGCTACTTAACATTTTTAAACACCATTTTCACAGTTCAGTGTAACTTTTAGTGGAATAATGTATTAATTTTTTTTTGACAGCTCTCAAAAAAACTGACTTTTTCACGTAACATTTAAACTATTTAATTTTTTTAAATACGGTTTTTGCAATTCGTTTTAACTTTCAGTAGTATAATTTATTAAAAAAAAATATTTTGACAGCTGTCAAAAAGTTTTTTTTCTGCTTAAATTTTTTAAATAAATAAATTTCCATGTAACTTTATGTGGCGTAATTTAGTTAAAAAATATATATATTTTGACATCTGGCAAAAAAAATGTCTTTTCCCGTAACTTCTAAACTACTTGAAATTTTTAAATAGAGTTTTCACAGTTCGATGTAAGGTTTAGTTAACGCAATTTATTTTAGAAAAAACATCATCTTCCTAAGTTCTAAACAGAAATTTATTTTAATGAGGTTTTTATAATTAGATGTAACTTAAATTATATAAAGTGGGCTAGTAGATAGAAAGTGCTTGTGTTATATAGGGACTATTTACTCGTATTTGCTGTCGTGGAAAGACATATTTTTTTACCTCTAGTGACCACATTTCAGAAACGTTTTCAGATACATTTTTGAAGGTTCATGCAATAGTATTAAAACTTTCAAAAAAATTAAAATAATTATTTGAAATTTTCAGAAAACCTTCTATTTTTTCGGTATTTTAAAAATTGGTGGGATCAAACTTTGGAAAGCATTTTTTCTTTATTCTTAAAAAAAAATAGGCCAAAAGAAAGTGTTGTTTTAAAGACATCTGGTACATAAACGAACTTTACAAAAGCGAAGGCGTCCCTGAAAGGCCATAATTTCGTGTTTAAAAAGTCTAAGTAAATTCAACAACACTTTTCTTCAAAAACTCATAAAGCCTCATTAAATGACTATTGTAATTTTTTAATTAAAGAGCGACACATTGAGGTTCTACTAGACAAAAAAAAAGAGACTAGCCCTAATCGAAGAAGAAAAAAAAACCACACAAAACAGAAACTTTTTGCGTGTTTTAATGGATAAGTTAAGAACATTAGGTACTCTGGGATTGAATTTTCTAAAATCAGATGGAGCTTGCGAGGGTAATTTTGATCAGATAGTATCCCTTATAGGTAGGCACAATAACGTGGTAAGAATGTGGTTTGAAAATAGAAAATTACGCCCTTGTCATGTTACATATATGAGCGGTGAATCTCAAAATGAAATGATTACCTTAATCGCTTCAGAAGTATGTAGTTTAATAATTAATGAGCTTAAAGAAAGTTTATTATTTGCTGTAATGGCGTGAGTAGTATCCCGATTTGTCCCATAAAGACATATTATCATTAGTAATTCGGTATGTTACCAGTGAGGGGAATATTTTTGAAAGGCTTATCCGAACTATAAAATGCAGTAAATCTGGTCAGGGCATGGTTGATTTAATAATTAAATGTTTGAATGAATTAGAAATTGATGCATCTAAGCCTGCATTTCAATCCTGTGTGTTTACCATATTTCCTATTTTAGCAATAGGTCTAGGCGTTTTAATGGCGTTCAGAAGAAACTAACAGATATTCTTGGACAGAATGTACCTTATATTCCATGTCAAGACCATAGATACTGCGTTAGAACATGCATGTAACATAAGAATGTTAGTCAGATATTTTTTTAACGTACTTGAAGAGGTTTGCGTATTTCATTCATCAAGCACTAAGCGGTTTAAACATCTGAAGTGCAAAATTGAAAAAATAGATAATGCTGTCCAACGTAAATGCAATAGAGTGCAAAGTCAGTAAAAGCATTAAATCAGTCAATAGAGCAGATCTTAGAACTATTATCAGATCTTTCCAAAAACGGAGATTACGACGCCCCCACAAGGACTAAAGCATTAAGGGTGTACAGAAAAATATTAAATTTTGATTTTATAGCATGTCTTTTCTTTCTAAAAAACATTTTGCCTAAAATAAAAATTCTCACTGAAACTATAGAATCACCTAACTTCATATTATTGATTGTATTAACGTTATTAGAACCACTTCATATAATTTAAATTCAGTTAGTACTGGATAGTATGATTGAAAGCGCAATTGTTTCTGCGAAAAAGTTGGGCATTGATCCTCATTCCGTATTTTTTAAAATATCACAGGAGAAGAATCTTACCAAAAAAAAATTAATGAAAACCGCGATTCCACAACTAATCTAGAAAATACTTTTTATAGGCGAGGTTTTAAAGAAATTTTGGACACATTATCAATCGGTTTAACTACAAATTTTGAATATATTCAACAAATAATTGGTGCTTAGTGTACAGTTTTAAATTTTCCTATTGACAAAAGAAATATTACCTTTGAGAATTTAAAAAGTATTGTCAATATGTTTCCGCCAGGTTACAAATACTTTTCCGGAACTTTTGGAAAAAGTAAAAAAATGTAAAAATCTATTAAAATAAGCCTTTTCTTTTGAAGGTTTGTATTGACCGTACCCTACGGTGTGTCAACTAGTTAAAGATGTTTAAGTCAATTAAATTATTAAACATTTTTTAAGAAGAACTATGACTGCTGAAATGCCTGATGATATTAAGATGCGAAAACAACATAGTAACTAAACCAGATTTAGACAGTATAATTAAAAAATGGGAGACTTTTAAAAAAAGACGTATTTTTTTAAAACAAATAGGATAATGATTTTCTTTATAATATTTGTGGTTACATGTTTTTCATTAGATATGTATTTCTAAAAACAAACCGTATATATTTTGGAATCAACTGTTTATTATTAATTAACATCATTCTCGGATTGTAACTCTTCGAATTGCAAGAAAAAGATATATTCGTGCTACTATAAAGAGCACTGAGAAAAAAAGGACAATGTGGCGGAACCATCATACAGCAAGAAGAAGCAATGCCCAATGAGAGAGAAGAAAGCCATAGATGACATATTTATTTTTTTTATCACCACTTATTTTTCAGGTTCCTGTATATGGGGCTCTTTTTCGTGAGACTGCGGGAGGTCTCGAATTTTGAAGTTCCACCACAGCAAAGATATAATTAATATATTATACAAAACTGAAGTTGGGAAAATAGTAGGAGTTGGCAATTTTTACTTTCTCCCCTCCCAAAAATAAAATTTTAGCGATACCCCTGATTAATGGACTATAAACTAAAAATAATACAGACACAATTTTTATACTTTTCAATAGCCCCAAGTATGTTGTAAAAACATACCAAATTTCAAAAGTGTATTTGAAACCGTTCTGAGATATGGCAACTAGACGTAAAAAATTATGTTTTTCCACGACGGCAAATACGAGTAAAGAAGGTTCCATATAACACAAGCTATTTGTAGACCATAAAGTCACAAAGGCTTGATTTAAATACCACTTTCGGACTTATTATCCCACTTTATATAAGTTGAGTTACATCTAATTGAAAAAATCTCATTTAAAAAAATAAAAGCCTGGGTTATAGATGGAAAAAGTTTGCGCTTTGCGTCACCTGTAAAACTAACCTTACTTTAATGTTTATATTTATCGTGTGTGTTTTTGTGTAATGCAATTTTGTCTTGCTTGTTTTTCAGTTTATGTGCTTTTTTTTAATTTGCTGAGCATGGATAATCAAAATCATAGTAATGATGCCTAGTAAAGACTAGGCATTGTGGATATATTAATGTGTATCGCAGCTGTAACGTTGTTGAAAAGAAGGCGGCAAAGAAGATGGCGAATTCGGCCTGTTAATTGGGGTGGAAATACTCAAAACTCCTACAAGCATTTTCTTAAAACTAAAGACAATGACCCCAAGCAGTTTTTTTAAATGGACGAGGATGTTATGTGTATATATTAATGTCAAGTGTATTATGAAGGACGAACATTTTAAAAGGCCCTCTAAAATTCAGCAATTTCATTGGTTGCAGCTTAACGCAAACGTCGATTTTCGCCAGCCGCTTCCGTCAAAGTTAAAGATCGCCATCTTTGCAACGCAAACGACGACATAAGACGCAAACGTTTTCAATCTGTAACCCAGGCTTAACTGTTCAAAAGTTAGGAAAACGTCGTTTTTTTGGCAGTTGCCAAAATATGTTTATACCTAAAATAAATTGCGTAACTAAAAATTACACGGAACTGTGAAAACCATTTTTTTGCCAGCTGTCAAAATATTTTTTTAAATGAATTACGCCAAAAAAAGTTATATGGAAATGTGTTTATTTAAAAAAATTTAAAATAGTTCAAAAGTTATGGGAAAAAAAAACCTTTTTTTTACAGCTGTCAAAATATTTTTTTTTAATAAATTATGCTGCTAAAAGTTAAAACGAATGGTGAAAACCATATTAAAAAAAAATTAAATAGTTTAGAAGTTACGAGAAAAAAGCATTTTTTTGCAGCTGTCAAAAAATAAATTATTCCACTAAAAGTTACATTGAACTGTTAAAACGGTATTTAAAAACGTTAAGTAGCATACAATTTACGAAAAAAAAACGATTGTTTTTGATAGATCTCAAAGTATTTTTTTTAAATTACGCCTGTAAAATTTACTTTGAACTGTGAAACCGTATTTAAAAATTTTAAGCAGTTCAAAAACAACAGGAAAAAACAATTTTTTTGGAGCTGTCAACAACATTTCTAAAACAATTCCGTTTTCTTAAATTTTTTTTCTGATTTTTTTGTCGTAGGTCGCAAAAAATTAGTTTTATTGAAAATTGCCTTAAGACAGGGGTCAAACGGTGCAAAACTGCGTTTCAAGTTTGCAGCTAAATGCTTTAGAAGAAAAATTACTTGCGTATCCACCATTATATATGTTTTTTTGTTTGCTGCTCTTTTATCTGCACTGACTAACAATAAAATTTATTATAAATCAGTCGTACCTCTTGAAGTTTTGGGGTATTTTTTAAAACAATATTCATGCCTCGAGGTCTTGCCAAAAATGTGACTCTATCGTATAAGAACCTAAAAAGTTATATATTTTTTAAAACTGAACTTAATTCTAAAGGGTACCTTTACTTCCAAACCGAATATAATCAAAATTTAGTTTTTTCATAAAATAGCAAAGCAGATTCAAAAACTTCAATCTATTTTGTACAACTTTCAAATTTACTATTTGTTTCTACGATGTACCTAAATACTCGAAATTCTGGCTTGAATGAAGTCTGTGGGTATATATTTGAACACATTTTTCTTGTTCGTAAAGCTTATAATGTAATATACAAGGAGAGTAGGTAGGATATTTTATTTCTTTAGAAATTCTGGTTTAAGAGCTGTAATTACTTTTCCTAGTGAAACACCTCGGTATAACACATCGATTTAGGAGATCTGGGTAATAAATTGGAGACGTTTTGTGTTTGCAGGTTTCAATTTTTTTACTAGAACTTTTGTAGGATTAAGTATCGATTTGGGGTTAAAGGTAATAGATAGAATATTATAATTTAAAAAATGTAATTTACTTTACTCTTTTCGGAGGTATACCGCTATATAGTATAAATTTCTTGATTGACAAAAACGTGATTACCTACGATTTTTACAAGTACGCCATGAATATTAACTACTATGGCAACCATTGTTATCGCAATTGTTTGACCTGCAAATACAGCGATTTCTCAAAGATATTATCAAATTTTGTAACAAGAAATATCATAATTTTTTCTGTTCAAATAAAAATTACAATAATTATTTGAAAATGTTTCAATTTAGCAACGAAGAAAAAGTAGATGTTACTCTTTGCAGAATACGTACATTAGAACCAGGTGATCAGGCTTGAAGACTGGATTTTTTACCAAGATTTTCCGATTTGTACAATCAAGATGAAAATTTTCTCTTAAAAAAATTCTGTGGAGCGGCCAGAGTTGATTCCATAACAATGGAACTTTTGGTCCCAAAACTATTCTCGCTGGATCACGGAAGAGGTAATTAGTGAGTCATATCAAAACGGATTCCTTATTGGACCTCTTTTTTATAAAGGCACTTTAAATTCAGATAGCTTTTTAAGATTTCTTTAAATTACACTTCTGAACTTGTTAGAAGTGCCCCTTGAAACTAGAATGAGTATGTGGCTACAACAAGGTGGATCGCCTGCACATAATGCCAAAATTGTAACGAGGTATTTAATTAGAGAATAACCCAATAAATGGTTTAGTTTTAATGGACCGATAAGTTGGCCGGCAAGGTACCTGGACATTACACTACCAGACTATTTTCTTTGGGGCCACCTAAAGGATACTATCTATGAAAAACCTATCGAAGATATGGCTGATCTTATTAACACAATTAGTGCATGTGCCGCCATTACAAGAAGGGCGCTTCTAGAAGTGACCTAATCCCCTATATTAAAAGTTTTTGACAGTTGTGTTCGAGCAGATGGACATAATTTTGACTCAAATTTTTAATTTGTTTATTCATATCACAACTAAATGCCTAAACATGTTAAGGTTAAATATTCGTATAAAATAAGCCTACGAAAATAAAGACAAATTTATTATTGTACGATATTATTAAAATATTAATATAAAACTATACTAGTTATACTTTAAAAAATAGCATGAAACAATACATATGTATAACATAATAAAATACCATACTACATTTTGTCGAGTGACAGGAAAAACTCACTAAGTGTCATACTAAGCCTATGTACAGGCTGACCCATCTTCGTTGTTTTGTGGCGTATTTTTCTTATTAGTAAAGACAGAGAGAGTGGTGCTAAACCCACCTTGTTTATAGAAAAAATAAAATAAAATAGGAAATATGGATTCAGAAGTGGTTTATACAGGAAAAAAAATTAAATAAGGAATAATAACAACTGCCATAAAACCCAGTATCACACCAGTTTTTTGTCAGCTATTGAATACTGCCGTACCTACTGGATTACATTTTTTAATTCAACCTTAATTTTAAAATACACACAGCTCAGCCAAATAAAAACATATTTAGTGAAATAATAAGACAAGAAACTTCCAACAGCACTTATTGTCATCTTGTTCTAGCATTTTAAAGATCAGTAAAATTTAAAATTTTAAATGTCGATGATTTAAAAAGATCAGAGTTAAAATTTATAAAAATTTAATAATTTTATCAGTACAAAACATGTATATAGATGATTCAGAATATTCCCAGACATCAAGTTAATTTTGCTGTAATTGCTATCTGTTAAGCCCCCATCCACCCTTTCGGATTTAAACTATAGTTTCAAAATTCTGGACATCTTATAGAAATCTGTAACGTGCAACTTAATATTAGAATTTTTAAAACCTAGCCGGATTTTGGATTTTGTACTAGTTGACGCCACTACTTATATATTAGCTAAATATTAGGGATCGAATGGTATCAATATACATATGTATCGATACATAGCATGTATCGTTTTAAAAATATTGGAAAAGTATCGATATCCTAGTGAGATATATTGATTGACAAGGTGACTGCACTGACAATGAAAATAGAGATGTAGAGGTAATATTGACAGTAATATTTGATTTATAACGACCTCAAGGAGTGTTTTGACAAAAAAATTTGCTGATAAATTTATCGTTAGAGCAAGTTAAAAATGTGTTCAAAATGAACAAATGAAGGAGCATAACATAAAAAACTGACGAACCTTAAGTAAAGAGTCTGACTTACAAAAAAAACGTTATCATTTGAATAACATAACTGAGGTATTTAAATAAAAAAGCATTACTTGAAAGAATCACTCTTACCTGGGATATGTAAGGAATGAATCGCCGTTACTCTAAGACTCCTTTTTCCAGGAGCTCTATCGTTTGGAGAAAAATGTTTCTCACAAATCACATATCTTTTATAAACTTCATTCATCGTTATCATTTCAAAGTGGGAAGGTTTTATTCTCTGTATCCATTATTGAATGTCTCTGGGTATTTTCTGGAGGTTTAACACAGCACTATCTGGCTTTTATCGAAGGAATATACTAGTCAGCCCCTAGCCTTAAGTTCATTCGTAATAAGTTTGACATGGTATCAAATTTCAAGAAATCAAAATCACAAACCACTGCTTTTCATCAAAACTCCAACCACACTGTAACTGTGATAATGGCTAGGCACAAATTCAAAAATCACGGCTTCCAAGAACTTCAAATGGGGAGGAACAAAAGAAACAAAAAACCGGTCCCACGAATAAAGTTTTCTTTATTTGTAACGATTCTCGCGAGTGGCGTCCTCTTGAAGCAAATGAGCACTCAAGACAACAATCAGCGCCTCTGAAGTTTGTTCGCTAGACTAAACACGAAACTGTCAAAATCGATTTCTTACTTTACTAAATTTATTTCGTGTACTGTGTTCTGAATATAAATTTCAAATTTTCAACTTTTTTATTGTACCCCGAATAAAAAAATCAAGTACATTTAAATCAGGGGTGGCCAAAGAAAAGCACCATTGTTGATTATCCATCGATCATAAAAACAGCTTGTATATATATATATATATATATATATATATATATATATATATATATATATATATATATATATATATGTAAAGCACAGCTTCCACTCCAGCCATTATTTCTTCTTTAGGGATTTCCTTAGGAGACATACAAAGTTAAAACTCTAACTTAGTACGGATTTTTCACTTCAGGTTATAGCACGATATATAGTGCACTACTTTATCGACGTCTACTGATGAGACTTTTTTCGGAGATTGTTATACTTTTTCGAAATTTTATCACACTTAATATTCTTGACTCCTCTGAAGAAACGAAAGCAAAGGAGATTCGACAAGAAGTGGCAAGAATTTTAAGATTAAACTATATTCTATATAGTTTTTCATTTAAAACCCCGCACACCAATATCTCGAAAATGAATAGACATATTTAATTTCTGTAAAAAGTGATTAATAGGTAGGGTCATATACATATTTTTCAAAATATAAAAACCCGCCGCCTAGTCGCGACGCGTCGAAAATATAAATCAACTGCAAGAACTTTAAGATTAAGCGCATGCCAAGTATATGATATTTAAAACTTTTTTTCATTTACACAAACTCATTTACATTACTCGTTTCTGTGTATTTTAATTAATTCGTAACCATTATTCCTCCATTTTACAGAAGGTTGAAGAGTGGTTTTGCCACTGTGATCAAAATATTTTGACAACAAAATACTTGATGGCACTGACAGAAGGTCACCTTTACCTGCAGTAAAAGAAAAAACGGTTACGATGTTCATAGGAAATACATCCTCTTATCAAGAAATTTGAATTACAAACCCGTATTGCTCAGAAACTCTGTCAGAGTCACTTTTTACCTTTGTGGCGTGTTAAAAAATAACCGAAAGACAAGGGCGGTCGCAGAATGCAATATTTTGACCCTGTATCTTTGAATCGAAGCAAGCCATTAAAATTTTGTTTATACCATCTTTCATTTCACAAAAAAAGCAGCGTAATACGAAAAGCACCACTCTCTCTGTCTTTACTAATAAGAAAAATACGCCGCAAAACAACGAAAATGGGTCAGCCTGTACATAGGCTTAGTATGACACTTAGTGAGTTTTTCCTGTCACTCGACAAAATGTAGTATGGTATTTTATTATGTTATACATATGTATTGTTTCATGCTATTTTTTAAAGTATAACTAGTATAGTTTTATATTAATATTTTAATAATATCGTACAATAATAAATTTGTCTTTATTTTCGTAGGCTTATTTTATACGAATATTTAACCTTAACATGTTTAGGCATTTAGTTGTGATATGAATAAACAAATTAAAAATTTGAGTCAAAATTATGTCCATCTGCTCGAACACAACTGTCAAAAACTTTTAATATAGGGGATTAGGTCACTTCTAGAAGCGCCCTTCTTGTAATGGCGGCACATGCACTAATTGTGTTAATAAGATCAGCCATATCTTCGATAGGTTTTTCATAGATAGTATCCTTTAGGTGGCCCCAAAGAAAATAGTCTGGTAGTGTAATGTCCAGGTACCTTGCCGGCCAACTTATCGGTCCATTAAAACTAAACCATTTATTGGGTTATTCTCTAATTAAATACCTCGTTACAATTTTGGCATTATGTGCAGGCGATCCACCTTGTTGTAGCCACATACTCATTCTAGTTTCAAGGGGCACTTCTAACAAGTTCAGAAGTGTAATTTAAAGAAATCTTAAAAAGCTATCTGAATTTAAAGTGCCTTTATAAAAAAGAGGTCCAATAAGGAATCCGTTTTGATATGACTCACTAATTACCTCTTCCGTGATCCAGCGAGAATAGTTTTGGGACCAAAAGTTCCATTGTTATGGAATCAACTCTGGCCGCTCCACAGAATTTTTTTAAGAGAAAATTTTCATCTTGATTGTACAAATCGGAAAATCTTGCTAAAAAATCCAGTCTTCAAGCCTGATCACCTGGTTCTAATGTACGTATTCTGCAAAGAGTAACATCTACTTTTTCTTCGTTGCTAAATTGAAACATTTTCAAATAATTATTGTAATTTTTATTTGAACAGAAAAAATTATGATATTTCTTGTTACAAAATTTGATAATATCTTTGAGAAATCGCTGTATTTGCAGGTGAAACAATTGCGATAACAATGGTTGCCATAGTAGTTAATATTCATGGCGTACTTGTAAAAATCGTAGGTAATCACGTTTTTGTCAATCAAGAAATTTATACTATATAGCGGTATACCTCCGAAAAGAGTAAAGTAAATTACATTTTTTAAATTATAATATTCTATCTATTACCTTTAACCCCAAATCGATACTTAATCCTACAAAAGTTCTAGTAAAAAAATTGAAACCTGCAAACACAAAACGTCTCCAATTTATTACCCAGATCTCCTAAATCGATGTGTTATACCGAGGTGTTTCACTAGGAAAAGTAATTACAGCTCTTAAACCAGAATTTCTAAAGAAATAAAATATCCTACCTACTCTCCTTGTATATTACATTATAAGCTTTACGAACAAGAAAAATGTGTTCAGATATATACCCACAGACTTCATTTAAGCCAGAATCTCGAGTATTTAGGTACATCGTAGAAACAAATAGTAAATTTGAAAGTTGTACAAAATAGATTGAAGTTTTTGAATCTGCTTTGCTATTTTATGAAAAAACTAAATTTTGATTATATTCGGTTTGGAAGTAAAGGTACCCTTTAGAATTAAGTTCAGTTTTAAAAAATATATAACTTTTTAGGTTCTTATACGATAGAGTCACATTTTTGGCAAGACCTCGAGGCATGAATATTGTTTTAAAAAATACCCCAAAACTTCAAGAGGTACGACTGATTTATAATAAATTTTATTGTTAGTCAGTGCAGATAAAAGAGCAGCAAACAAAAAAACATATATAATGGTGGGTACGCAAGTAATTTTTCTTCTAAAGCATTTAGCTGCAAACTTGAAACGCAGTTTTGCACCGTTTGACCCCTGTCTTAAGGCAATTTTCAATAAAACTAATTTTTTGCGACCTACGACAAAAAAATCAGAAAAAAAATTTAAGAAAACGGAATTGTTTTAAAAATGTTGTTGACGGCTCCAAAAAAATTGTTTTTTCCTGTTGTTTTTGAACTGCTTAAAATTTTTAAATACGGTTTCACAGTTCAAAGTAAATTTTACAGGCGTAATTTAAAAAAAATACTTTGAGATCTATCAAAAACAATCGTTTTTTTTTCGTAAATTGTATGCTACTTAACGTTTTTAAATACCGTTTTAACAGTTCAATGTAACTTTTAGTGGAATAATTTATTATTTGACAGCTGCAAAAAAATGCTTTTTTCTCGTAACTTCTAAACTATTTAATTTTTTTTTAATATGGTTTTCACCATTCGTTTTAACTTTTAGCAGCATAATTTATTAAAAAAAATATTTTGACAGCTGTCAAAAAAATGTTTTTTTTCCCATAACTTTTGAACTATTTTAAATTTTTTTAAATAAACACATTTCCATATAACTTTTTTTGGCGTAATTCATTTAAAAAAATATTTTGACAGCTGGCAAAAAAATGGTTTTCACAGTTCCGTGTAATTTTTAGTTACGCAATTTATTTTAGGTATAAACATATTTTGGCAACTGCCAAAAAAACGACGTTTTCCTAACTTTTGAACAGTTAAGCCTGGGTTACAGATTGAAAACGTTTGCGTCTTATGTCGTCGTTTGCGTTGCAAAGATGGCGATCTTTAACTTTGACGGAAGCGGCTGGCGAAAATCGACGTTTGCGTTAAGCTGCAACCAATGAAATTGCTGAATTTTAGAGGGCCTTTTAAAATGTTCGTCCTTCATAATACACTTGACATTAATATATACATATAACATCCTCGTCCATTTAAAAAAACTGCTTGGGGTCATTGTCTTTAGTTTTAAGAAAATGCTTGTAGGAGTTTTGAGTATTTCCACCCCAATTAACAGGCCGAACTCGCCATCTTCTTTGCCGCCTTCTTTTCAACAACGTTACAGCTGCGATACACATTAATATATCCACAATGCCTAGTCTTTACTAGGCATCATTACTATGATTTTGATTATCCATGCTCAGCAAATTAAAAAAAAAGCACATAAACTGAAAAACAAGCAAGACAAAATTGCATTACACAAAAAGGCGATAAATATAAACATTAAAGTAAGGTTAGTTCTACAGGCAACGCAAAGCGCAAACTTTTTCCATCTATAACCCAGGCTTTTATTTTTTTAAATGAGATTTTTTCAATTAGATGTAACTCAACTTATATAAAGTGGGATAATAAGTCCGAAAGTGGTATTTAAATCAAGCCTTTGTGACTTTAGGGTCTACAAATAGCTTGTGTTATATGGAACCTTCTTTACTCGTATTTGCCGTCGTGGAAAAACATAATTTTTTACGTCTAGTTGCCATATCTCAGAACGGTTTCAAATACACTTTTGAAATTTGGTATGTTTTTACAACACACTTGGGGCTATTGAAAAGTATAAAAATTGTGTCTGTATTATTTTTAGTTTATAGTCCATTGATCAGGGGTATCGCTAAAATTTTATTTTTGGGAGGGGAGAAAGTAAAAATTGCCAACTCCTACTATTTTCCCAACTTCAGTTTTGTATAATATATTAATTATATCTTTGCTGTGGTGGAACTTCAAAATTCGAGACCTCCCGCAGTCTCACGACAAAGAGTCCCATATACAGGAACCTGAAAAATAAGTGGTGATAAAAAAAATAAATATGTCATCTATTCTTCTCTCTCATTGGGCATTGCTTCTTCTTGCTGTATGATGGTTCCGCCACATTGTCCTTTTTTTCTCAGTGCTCTTTATAGTTGCACGAATATATCTTTTTCTTGCAATTCGAAGAGTTACAATCCGAGAATGATGTTAATTAATAATAAACAGTTGATTCCAAAATATATACGGTTTGTATTTAGAAATACATATCTAATGAAAAACATGTAACAACAAATATTATAAAGAAAATCATTATCCTATTTGTTTTAAAACAATACGTCTTTTTTTAAAAGTCTCCCATTTTTTAATTATACTGTCTAAATCTGGTTTAGTTAATATGTTGTTTTCGCATCTTAATATCATCAGGCATTTCAGCAGTCATATTTCTTCTTAAAAAATGTTTAATAATTTAATTGACTTAAAAATCTTTAACTAGTTGACACACCGTAGGGTACGGTCAATACAAACCTTCAAAAGAAAAGGCTTATTTTAATAGATTTTTACATTTTTTTACTTTTTCCAAAAGTTCCGGAAAAGTATTTGTAACCTGGCGGGAACATAGCAACAATACTTTTTAAATTCTCAAAGGTAATATTTCTTTTGTCAATAGGGAAATTTAAAACTGTACACAAAGCACCAATTATTTGTTGAATATATTCAAAATTTGTAGTTAAACCGATTGATAATGTGCCCAAAATTTCTTTAAAACCTCGCCTATAAAAAGTATTTTCTAGATTAGTTGTGGAATCGCGGTTTTCATTAATTTTTTTTTGGTAAGATTCTTCTCCTGTGACATTTTAAAAAATACGGAATGAGGATCAATGCCCAACTTTTTCGCAGAAACAATTGCGCTTTCAATCATACTATCCAGTACTAACTGAATTTAAATTATATGAAGTGGTTCTAATAACGTTAATACAATCAATAATATGAAGTTAGGTGATTCTATAGTTTCAGTGAGAATTTTTATTTTAGGCAAAATGTTTTTTAGAAAGAAAAGACATGGTATAAAATCAAAATTTAATATTTTTCTGTACACCCTTAATGCTTTAGTCCTTGTAGGGGCGTCGTAATCTCCGTTTTTGGAAAGATCTGATAATAGTTCTAAGATCTGCTCTATTGACTGATTTAATACTTTTACTGACTTTGCACTCCATTGCATTTACGTTGGACAGCATTATCTATTTTTTCAATTTTGCACTTCAGATGTTTAAACCGCTTAGTGCTTGATGAATGAAATACGCAAACCTCTTCAAGTACGTTAAAAAAATATCTGACTAACATTCTTATGTTACATGCATGTTCTAACACAGTATCTATGGTCTTGACATGGAATATAAGGTACATTGTGTCCAAGAATATCTGTTAGTTTCTTCTGAACGCCATTAAAACGCCTAGACCTATTGCTGGTAAACACACAGGATTGAAATGCAAGCTTAGATGCATCAATTTCTAATTCATTTAAACATTTAATTATTAAATCAACCATGCCCTGACCAGATTTACTGCATTTTACAGTTCGGATAAGCCTTTCAAAAATATTCCCCTCACTGGTAACATACCGAATTACTAATGATAATATGTCTTTATGGGACAAATCGGGATACTACTCACGCCATTACAGCAAATAATAAACTTTCTTTAAGCTCATTAATTATTAAACTACATACTTCTGAAGCGATTAAGGTAATCATTTCATTTTGAGATTCACCGCTCATATATGTGACGTGATAAGGGCGTAATTTTCTATTTTCAAACCACATTCTTACCACGTTATTGTGCCTACCTATAAGGGATACTATCTGATCAAAATTACCCTCGCAAGCTCCATCTGATTTTAGAAAATTCAATCCCAGAGTACCTAATGTTCTTAACTTATCCATTAAAACACGCAAAAAGTTTCTGTTTTGTGTGGTTTTTTTTTCTTCTTCGATTAGGGCTAGTCTCTTTTTTTTTGTCTAGTAGAACCTCAATGTGTCGCTCTTTAATTAAAAAATTACAATAGTCATTTAATGAGGCTTTATGAGTTTTTGAAGAAAAATGTTGTTGAATTTAATTAGACTTTTTAAACACGAAAGTATATTGGCTTATATAGATTGCTTTCTTCTAATTATGGCCTTTCAGGAACGCCTTCGCTTTTGTAAAGTTCGTTTATGTACCAGATGTCTTTAAAACAACACTTTCTTTTGGCCTATTTTTTTTTAAGAATAAAGAAAAAATGCTTTCCAAAGTTTGATCCCACCAATTTTTAAAATACCGAAAAAATAGAAGGTTTTCTGAAAATTTCAAATAATTATTTTAATTTTTTTGAAAGTTTTAATACTATTGCATGAACCTTCAAAAATGTATCTGAAAACGTTTCTGAGATGTGGTCACTAGAGGTAAAAAAATATGTCTTTCCACGACAGCAAATACGAGTAAATAGTCCCTATATAACACAAGCACTTTCTATCTACTATCCCACTTTATATAATTTAAGTTACATCTAATTATAAAAACCTCATTAAAAAAAATTTCTGTTTAGAACTTAGGAAGATGATGTTTTTTCTAAAATAAATTGCGTTAACTAAACCTTACATCGAACTGTGAAAACTCTATTTAAAAATTTCAAGTAGTTTAGAAGTTACGGGAAAAGACAATTTTTTTGCCAGATGTCAAAATATATATATTTTTTAACTAAATTACGCCACATAAAGTTACATGGAAATTTATTTATTTAAAAAATTTAAGCAGAAAAAAAACTTTTTGACAGCTGTCAAAATATTTTTTTTTAATAAATTATACTACTGAAAGTTAAAACGAATTGCAAAAACCGTATTTAAAAAAATTAAATAGTTTAAATGTTACGTGAAAAAGTCAGTTTTTTTGAGAGCTGTCAAAAAAAAATTAATACATTATTCCACTAAAAGTTACACTGAACTGTGAAAATGGTGTTTAAAAATGTTAAGAAGCATACAAGTTACGGAAAAAAAACGATTGTTTTTTGTCAGATGTCAAAGTATTTTTTTTATCATTTACGCCTCGAAAATTTACTTTGAACTGTGAAAAGCGTATTTAAAAATATTAAGCAGTTCAAAAGCTACAGGGACAAAACATTTTTTGTAGCTGTCAAAAACATTTTTTTTAATAAATTACGCCTTTAAATATTACATGAAATATCCCATCTATTACCGAAAAAATCAAATAGATACGAATCGGTACGAATCCTTCAAAAGTTTTAGTAAAGCAAAAAAAATAAAATGCACGGCTAAGAAAACAAAATTTTATCCACTTAGTACCCAAATCTTCTAAATCGACGTCTTATACTGAAATGCTTCACTATGGAAAAAATTAAAGCTCCTAAACCAAAATTTCCAAAAAAATACCTATATAACTACTGCCCCTGTATGACATAATATATGCTTTACTTATATTCTAAAAACCTGCCAAAGTGTCAAAAGATTTCACCAAATAGCTACACCCGTTAAAAAAATCACACTAGAGCCGATCTTGGAAGATTAGATTTTTTAAAATTATAATATCATAACTATTACCAAAAACTCTAAATCGATACTTATAATCCTACAAAAGTCCTAGTTAAAAAAAATTGAGACACCTGAGAAAACAGAATTTCTCCAATTTATTACCCAGATCTCTTAAATCGATATCATATACAGAGGTCTTTCACTAGGAAAAGTAATTACAGCTCTTAAACCGGAATTTCTAAAGAAAGAAAATCTTCTATATATACCTAATGCCCTGTATATATATCATAAGCTTTACGATTTTTCCGAACAGTACAATAAAGAAATTCGTGTTTACTGTAAATATATACTACCATAGAAGCACAAAATATTTAGAAAATCTGAGCCCGTATACTTAAAACCCGCCAGAGTCAAAAAATCCCGCCCCAAATATACTGAAACATGAATCTATCCTGTTTCCAGATTAGAAGATTTGGGTTCTAAATGGGCAAAATTTTGTTTCCTTAGCCGTGCATTTTTATTACTTCCCTCGTAAAAGGGAAGTATTGTAATCGTGAAAAAATCACTCTCAGAGATTTTTTCTGATCTCCACGTTTCAGGGTCCCTGGATGACGAAAAACATGTTTTCTCAATTTCGTCGGTCTGTATGTCTGTCTGTCTGTTCGCGGCGTAGCTAAAAAACTAGTTACCCGATTGACTTGAAATTTTGGTAAAAAATTAAGTTTTATATGGGGATGACCTGGTAACATTTTGGTAAAAATCCAATATGGCGAAACAAAATGGCCGCTTAGTGAAATGTTAAAAAAATTATTATTAAAAAAACTACTCATCCAATTTATCTCAAATTTTGCAAAAATATCAAGTATTATACTCTGTATACTAGTCTGGTAATATTTTAGTATGAATTCAAGATGCCGGAACAAAATAGCGGCATAATAAAATATATAAAAATTCAGCCTGATAAAACTGCTTTATGGTTCGATGTGAAATTGTGAGCCATAACTAATTGTGGTATAGAGATCAACTAGTAAAATCGTGGTACTAATTCAAGATGGCCAAACAAAATGGCGGCCAAATAAAATGTTTGTAAGTGTGAAAAAGTTACCCTCTCGCTTTTACACATCTTTACGTTTTAACGGCGCTAAATGTCAAAAAATATTGTTTTATCAACTCCGTCGGTCCGTCTGTCGGTCTTTCTGTCTGTCCGCCAGGTTGCGGCATAGCTTAAAGACTACTTACCTGATTGACTTCAAATTTTGGTCAAAAATTAAGGGTCATATGGGAATGGCCTGGTAAGATTTTGGTAAAAACCAATATGGCGAAACAATATGGCGGCCTAGTGAAATGTTAAAAAAGTTATTATTAAAACACTACTCATCCAATTTATTTGAAATTTTGCAAAATGCATCAAGTATTATGTAAACTGGTAATATTTTGGTACGAATCCAGCATGACGGAACAAAATGGCGGCTTAATAAAATATTTAAAAATTCTGCCTAAATAACTACTTAATCAATTGATTTCAAATTGTGTGCCATAACTAATTGTGGTATATAGGTCAACTAGTAAAACTGTGGTACTAATTCAAGATGGCGGAACAAAATGGTGGCGAAATAAAATGTTTGAAGTCGTGAAAAAAAATCACTCTCTCAGGTTTTACATATCTTCACGTTTTAGCGTCCCTAGATGGCAAAAAATATTTTTCATCAATTCTATCGGCCCGTCTGTCGGTCTGTCTGTTTGTCTGTCAGTTCACGGCATAGGACTCAGCCGATTGACTTCAAATTTTTTTAAAAAATTAAGAGACATATAGGGATGATCTGGTAATATTTTGGTAAAAATCGAGTATGGCAAAAACAAAATGGCGGTCCGTCGGTCCGTCTGCCGGTCTGTCTGTCAGTTCGACATATATCTTAAATACTACTATACTGCAGGAAATCCATATTATCAGTCTTTATCTACTTCGTTGGTCTGCAGATATTTCCTAGATATTAAGTTTCTAAATGGTTTTTTTTAACAAACCTCTTATTGTTATGTTACAGTGTTGTATTATTTGGAATTAGGGTCCAGTAAAAAAACAAAAGTCTATTTTTAAATGATCGACTTTATTGTTGCATCCTCAGGACACATATACAGTTTCTATATCCTGCATAAACTCCATATTATCAGTCTTTACCTACTCCGTTGGTCCGCTGATATATTCCAGATATTATGTTTTTATGGTTTTTGTTAACGATCCTCTTGTGGTTATGTTAGAGTGGTGTATTATTTGGGGTTAAGTTAAGAAACAAAAAACTTTTTTAAATTGTCGACGTTTCGCAACTTTATTGTTGCATCCTCAGGACACATATATAGATTCTATATCCTGTGTGAAACCCAAATTATCTGTCTTTACCTACTACGTTGATCCGCAGATATTTTCCAGATATTAAATTTCTAAATGGTTTTCGTAAACGATCCTCTTGTTTTTATGTTAGGGCGGTGTATTATTTGGGGTTAATATCCACGAAAGAATACAGAAGTATTTTTTTAAATTGTCGACGTTTCGCAACATTATTGTTGCTTTCTCAGGACACATATAGATTTTATATCCTGCATGAAACCCATATTATCAGTCTTTACCTACTCCGTTGGTTCGCAGATATATCCCACATATTAAGTTTCTAAATGGTTTTCATTAACGATCTTCTTGTTGTTAGAGTGGTGTATTAATTGGGGTTAGGAAATATCTGCAGACCAACGGAGTAGGTAAAGACTGATAAAATGAAGGATGCAACAATAAAGTTGCGAAACGTAGAAATTTAAAAAAGGGCTTTTATTTTATTACTGGATCCTAATCCCAAATAATACAACACTTTAACACAACAACAAGAGGATCGTTAACGGAAACAAGTTAGAAGCTTAATATCTGGGAAGTATCTGCGGACCAACGGAGTAGGTAAAGACAGTAATATGAGTTTCAATTTAAGATGGTGAAACAAAATGGCGGCTAAATAAAATTTTTAAAAAATCTATGTAAACAAATCTTGTTCAATTGATTTTGCAGAAAAATTATATATGAAAATGGCAAAAACTGGTACGAATTCAATATGACGTAGCAAAATGGCGGTATGTGTCAATGTAAAAACTACTTATTACATTTATTTTATTATGCCCAAAAGTCAAATGTGGCATAGGTAGAAAGAAAGAAAATTGTAAAATATTGGTAGGAATCAAATATGGTGGAACCAATGACGTATCAAATGGATAGACTCAGCATTCTCATAAGGAACCGCTTCAAAAAATAGATCAGTCATTGTTTGACAGATTTTGCATGAGTGGAAGAAAGATGGACTGATCTCATAAACAAAGTATAGAGTAAATTGCAACAAGGGTCCCAGCATCACGACCTGACTCACCAGTGGCGTAGTGTTTTTACAGCAAATTCAGTTTTAAGAAGTTTTCTGTTTTATCATCGGAGTTTAAGGCGGTCGTTTTAATTCAACTTTGATTTTCCTTTATTTTATGAAGTCAACAACCGAAGTTCTTACGCTGTTTTTTTTTCAACTCTAACATTCATGTCGCTTTATTAGTTTGCGGGAATAACATATCAGTTTTAAAACAGATTTAATTTTTTGAATTAGATCTTTTATTGAATTTAATGAGGCTTTCGTGCCCGATTTTACACTCGGCGTTTTATGAGAATTTTAGTTGCCAATGTTAAGCTTGATCTTAATTGTTGTAAATTAGTATTGGTTTTTGTCTTAGTATTTGTTAATAATCTCAACATTTATTATCTTAGCTAATATAATGTGTATAGTTAGTAAGTTCTTAAATATTTTAATAAATAGGACTAGTTCTGAATTTATATTTTGACGTGTGTAAATAAACCGTTTGTGTAATCAACATGAAATAAATAAGTATGGGTATAATTAGGTCTTTTCGTTTATCTGAATATTGTTCAGTTAATATTCTGCAACAGAGAAGCAATTAAAGATTACCTGCCCTTTTTATTCTCATAAGATATGATTAAAATGGAACAATAGGTGTTCGTTGATTTTTCAAAGTGTAAATATTTAAGTTTATGTCAACTGATTTAGGAACTGAATAAGATTGAAGAGAAAAACAAGGAATTCAAACAATATAATTTATTACTTATTCAATGGGATAATCTATGTCAAAGAAATTAATAAACACAAGTAATTAATTTACAATATAAAATATTTATTAAATCTTAAGTACAAAAAGAAAAAAATATCAATACAAGCCAAGGGAGCTTGCAAATAAAACTGTCCTAGAGCTAAATATGTTTTCCTTGTACAAGAATCGTGTTACTACAGTAAGCCTTGCTTATATTAAATTAATAAACACAAGTAATTAATTTACAATATAAAATATTTATTAAATCTTAAGTACAAAAAGAAAAAAATATCAATACGACAAGCCAAGGGAGCTTGCAAATAAAACTGTCCTAGAGCTAAATATGTTTTCCTTGTACAAGAATCGTGTTACTACAGTAAGTATTTCAATTATAAATTAGTGTAATATTTTAACTATGACTACACCCATACGATTTTGCGACACTATTTAGTCGCCTGTTTCTGACCACCCCTACAGAAACTTTACAGTTCATTTACAAATAGTGGTTGCTAATCCGTAGTCCTTTCATTTTAAAGCAAGAGGTTTTCGTAATGTGTAATTAAAGTTAATAAACAAAAGACTTTTTTTAACTGTCAGCAATTTTACAAATCATATCAGTGAGCGCTACCTTTTTAATATAACCGGTTAGAAAAGCCAATTGGAGGTATTTTTTCACTTCATACTGTTATCATCACATTGCAATAAAAATGCAGCTGGTTTCCTGGTTTAAATAAATCCGTCCGCCGTCAGTATGATTTTGGAAGTTTAATGTAAAATAAATATACGTGATCTTAAATTGTAATGTGGAATTTACAAAAAATATTATTATAATACTGAATTTTTTTTTGTAAAAAATTAAGGTTTCTTAAGACAAATATGTTAAATTTTAAAACAAAGTGAAAAAAAAATTGTTTATTTTAACCGCATGCTTCACAAACTCTATATAATGGAAGCATAACTTATTTTTATGAAATCATAAATATGACATATTTTTTAATAAAGAAAAGGAAGAATGAAATAATTTATTTCATTCTTCATGTTATGATATTGTATATATTACTCTAAATATAGTAAAGTCCTGTGGTGTGATATGTTAATACTACTTGTCACACCTTTAACCTAAACAATAATTAAATGACTTCTTCTATGTTTAGAACTATTCGTAAATTTTTACAGTCACACATTACAACTCCTAATTAACAAAAGTCAGTGTAAATCTCTTGTTTATTGTCAAGATTTCTTTTTTACATACATTTTTACTTTTCTGAAGAGAATGATTGAATGACAATTCACTTCAGAGTCCCGTTCAAATTTTTAAACATTTGCTGTCTGAAAACGAGGGGATGATTTCCAAATTATTGTTTTTAATGTAAAGGGAACCTGTAAGCTAACATCATAATTAGTTCTGATACAAGTGGCATAATTTGTCTTGGCTTTCTGTAATTTTCTGATGTGCTTAACTGTAAGGAAGCTGATTTTTACTCAGAATTTTCCCTGATTTCTGGTATGAAAGGGCTCTGCGTGAAAGATACCTGGCATACCACAAATAGCCCTTTTAAATGCTTTTTATAATAGCAATAAAGGTCTGATTATGAAATAAAAAACGTGCCCACCTACACTCTCCAACGTTACAGGACAGAGTGAAATAAGCCTTAAAGTAACCTTGTATACGATTCTGACATGTAAATACCAAACTTTAGCTAATTGTATGTATAATAATTTTCTAGGGCTCACCCACAAAAAAAACAAGACTATGACAAATAAGGTTTGATACATACATAATACTGATAAATCACAGAAAATATAGAATTTCTTTTAATATAGACTTTCAGATAATAATAAATAAATATGGGCCTTAAAAACATTGGGAGGAAATATATAATTACCCAAAAAAAAACCAAGCAAAACCCTATAGAGCGTATTTAAAATCATATCATTATAAATTAAACTAATATATTGCCCACTTAACAAAAGCGAAACAAATTATTTACATTCAGATCTATGACCTAATAAATAGAAACTTTCCTATTACAAGGAATACTGAATAAGTAAATTTATTCATTTCGGAAAACTCTATAATGCAACACACTTTCAATCTTTAAAAAAGTGTGATATAAAAACTGGATAAAATTCTTCCACTTATGACTGTACTATAGGATAAAGTGGGGATATTAAAGAATACCTATAAATACATTTTAAAAACCAACAGGTTGGAAGATCAAGTGTTGCATAAAAAGTTTTTGATCAGTTTACATATCTAACCATGCTGTTTTCATTGAACATGATTTAAAAACTTACTATGACTTAGACATGTATTAAACAAAGAAATAATTTAAAAAATACTTTACATACATCAACAAAAAATGAAACAGACAAAAAATTTTAATTTTTTTATAAAGTAAAGTTATGCTTTATCAAATAAGACTACTTCTCAACTTTTGGAACGATTACAAGAAGCAATAAATCTATGTTTGCCCATGGCTAACAAAATTTTTAGTTTTTTACGCTGTACCACTCAGTGTGATCATTTTAACTTTTCCAAATTACGATCTGCTCTAACTTATTAGATATATTAATTTAACTTGCATTTTTTTAATAAGACACCCTGAACATTTTACTTTCAATAGGTAGGTCTCCTTCTCCTGATTCTAAAGGTACAGAATTTGATACCTTTATTTTTAAAAATACAAGGGAAAAGGAAAAATGGCTGGGCAATAAAACCCATCTATATGACAAAGTTCTTCTCCATTTCTGAAGGATAAAGGTATAAAGAATAAGGGGGAAGAGACCTATCTACTGAAAGTGCAATTCAGAAAGTGTCCCATTAAAAATATGCTAGTTTTATTTATATCTTTGAAAATTTACTCTTTTATTTGTGTTGTTGGAAACATAGTAACTAGCCATAGAATTTATTTTCTGGACATTTTGATTTGATATCTGGAAAAATGAAAATTGTATAGCACATTAAAATGTGGACAAGTTAAAATGACCACTCTGTACAGAGTGTTCGGTTATATTTTGAACGGGGTCTATACGCTTTATTTCTCAAGATATCGAAAAATTTTACACACAAAAGTTTTAGGATTTAGTCTGAATCGTCAGAATTTTTTATCAAAAAAAAAAACATATGAACATCGGAAATTGAGAAAATGAGCATCAGCTTTGTTATTTTAAATGGAACACCCTGTATATTTTTAGTTTATTGAGAAGAGCTTTTTCTCCTGATTCCAAAAATATATGGTTTGTCTATGCTCACTGTAACAATTATCCGATAATTTTGAAAAAACGTGGAAAAATTATCCGCTCTTGCTTAAGTATAGTAGAAATAATAGAAGAAAGCTTTGGTTTCAATTGTTTTTACTTCAAAATGGCCATTCTGTCACTCACTTATCAACTTGTTTTAAAATATGAGCCGCTTTGGCGTATTGGAAAAATAATGGGAGGCTTTGAAATCAATAATTATTGTTCTTACGTTTTTTGCCTTTATTTTCAAAACTATGGGATTTACTGATCAAGAAAAAGCCAATATTTTAAAAATATACTTTCGTGTAAATAATTATCGTGAAACACGAAATCAATACAGGAGAGAGTATTCTAATTTAGTTGTTCCCTCAATATCTACGATTTACTACATTGTGAAGAATTTTGAGAACAGAAAAAATTTGATTAGAAAAAAGAGGACAACCATTAGAAATGAAGATAACGATTTGGAAGTATTGTTATATTTTGAAGGTAAGGAAATTAAACCTATTATTATTGTTTTCTATAAAATATTATTCATGTTTTTTTTTTGTAGAAGACCCAGAACGATCTATCGAGAAGTGATAAATTTAAATAAAAAAGGTGGAAAATTTACGAAACTTTGAAGCACTACAAGTATAAACCTTATAGGTTTAGACCGGTACAAAATTTAACTCCATTGAATAAAATACAAAGAGTCGCATTTTCTCAAGAGGTGTTGACAAGAATACAGAATGATCCAAATATCTGTAGGAGAATTTTATTCACCGACGAGGCTGCGTTTACCAACCCTGAAACAAACATTTTTGTTTCAGGGTTGGAAGTCTATTAACATTTGGTGCGGTATGATAGTAATAGAGTTTTCGGGCCTGTAGTAATAGAGAATACTTTGAATGGCCAAAGATATTTAGATCTTCTACGAAATCAGATCGGTTTTAGAAGAGCTACCTCTCCAAGTTTTGAACATCCTTATTTGGCACCAGGACGGTGCCCCTCCACACAATTGCATCGAAGTTACCGAATATATAAACAACAAATATGATCTGTGGATAGGAAGATAGGGACCCATAAATTGGCCAGCGAATAGCCCCGATCTTTCGCCTCTCGATTTTTTTTATGAGGATGTCTTAAGAATAAAGTCTATTACAATAGACCAACCGCGAATTAGCCGAAAAAATACAAGCTGAAATTAACAAATTAAATCAAAATAATTCCGAATTAATTTTTAAAGCCATAACTCGCAAATTTTCAGAATTATTACAGAAATGTATATTGAATCAAGGCGGCTGGGTAGACTAAATTTAATAATAAAAATTCTTAATAATTTGACATTTTTATTTGTTAGTTTCTTGTTTGTTTTCTACAGATATAGTTATTGTAACTTGTTTAATATAAAAATAATACCAAAAAGCTTGTTACTTCACTTTCTTTTGCTAACATCTCTTCTATCATTTCAAGTAATAATTATAGTAATTATTAGGTATGATTATATATGAAAAAAAAATGAGTTAATGACAGAACGACCATATATGAAAAGCAAAACAGTTGAATTAAAAACCGCCCAGTACTTTTCCAAGGCAAAGCGCATAATATTTTAAAACAAGTTGATAAGTGAGTGACGGCCATTTTGAAAACAATTGAAACCAAAAAACTTTCTATTATTTATACTATACTTAAGCCAGAGCGGATAATTTTTCCACGTTTTTTCAAAATTATGGGATAATTTTTTTTTTAATCAATCATTTATTCCCAAGAAACAATATTGTTTATAGTAGGGAACTAATTAACAATAGAAAAATATAAAAATGTATACACATTATTATAAATTATGAATAAATTAAAAACTGTAAATAATACAAGGAACTAATTAATATCTAATATAAAACACATAAACGTATAAACATTATTATAAATTAAAAACTGTAAACATTAAAAAAATATACCAAACGTGAAGATATTAATTCCTCAAAAAATATTTCTTTAAGTGTTTTTTAAAAGTATCAATTTTGTTAATATTTTTTAATCGTGTTGGTAGATTATTGTAATAATTAACCCCACTGTGTAATATACATTGTTTGCCAAAATTACTTTTAAATTGTATGGTGGAGAAATAATCGGTTTGTCTTGTATTATGGTCATGAATGTTATTATTTCTAATAAAATTTAAATTTGTATTTTTCATATTTTTAGCTGATGAATGAATACAAATACATAATTTAGTTTTATACATCATAGAAATGTTTAAAAGATTTTTAGGCTTATATAGGTTAATGGTGAGCTCCAGATATGGTAAACGATAAATACATTTTATTGACTTATTTTGTAATTTTTCTAATGGTTTTATTGTTTTTTTTACATGCAGCGCCCCACACTGATATTAGATACTGTAATTTTGAATAAAGCAAAATATATATATTTTAACAAATTAAGAGAACTATAGTTACGAAGTTTAAACAAAATTCCTATTATTGGAGAAACTTTACTCTTAAATATTCTATATGTGGCTTCCAAGCTAAATTTTGATCTATATATAAGCCTAAAAATTTAATACACTTTGAATAATTAATTTGATTATTAGAAAAAAATATTGGCGGAACATTTAATAATTTTTAATAATATTCGATATATACATGAAAGAGGATTTCTGAAAGTTTAAAGTTAATTTTTGTGGCTGTAACCAATTAGTAATTAAATTTAGGTCTTTATTAATAATAACATTTATTTTTGCAAAATTATCTGAAGTATAGAGAAGGGTGGTATCATCAGCAAATAATTTAATGGAGCCTTCTAAATTTAACAGAGATACAGAATTTATATATATTACAAATAAAATTGGAGCCAATATAGATCCTTGAGGCCCACCACATAAAATTTTTTGATGAGTGCTTTTATTTTTGCCAATCTGAACAAACTGCTTTCGATCCAACAAATAATTTTGGAACCAATTATATATAATACCTCTTATACCGATATGAAACAAGTTTTTAAGCAATATTTTATGGTCTACAGTGTCAAAAGCTTTACACAAATCCAAGGATAATAGGCAACATTTTTCATGTCTATCTAAAGCAAGTTGAATTTGTGTTACTAAATCAATTGCTGCTACCTCAGTGTCCTTGGATTTGCGAAAGCCGTACTGATCAAAAAACAAGATATTCTGATTTTCTAAAAATTGTTCCACTTTATCGTAGATAAATCTCTCAATTATTTTTGAAAAAACTGGCAGGATAGATATAGGCCTGTAGTTATTAGGGTCACTTTTTAGGCCATTTTTAAAAATAGAAAAAACTTTAGCAATTTTTAATTTGTTGGGATAAATTTGTTGTTTGAAAGAAGTTTTGATTAGATGACATAAAATTGGAGTAAGTTCACATTTGGTAATTTTAATAATTTTTACTGGTATTTCGTCATATCCGCAGGCTTTAAATGGATCTAAAGAATCTATTATTTCAGCAATTGTTTCTTCATGTATATCTTCTATGTTTAAAAACTGTGTGAATTTTCGGTGCATTCGGGAGAATTTCCAGATGGAATCTGTTCTGCTAATCGTTTTCCAACGTTAATGAAATGATTATTCATTTCCTCGCAGATTCAGCTTCAATTTGTTTATTATTAATATAAAGGTGGTCAATTTGTGTTTTCTTTTTCGCTGGTTTTCCATGGAGTAAAATATTTATATTTTCCCATAATACTTTCTGATTCCTTGTAAATATTTGGTTATAATAATCTCTCTTTTTTAATCGAATCATCTTTTTTACATTTTCATTTAAAGTTTCATAAATTTCACAGAATTCTTTATTTGTTGGCTCTATGTCATACCTAATTCTTGCGCAAAATTTGAAATCAATCGACTGATTTTTTTCACAATTTGTCATGCCACACTTGATCATTTTTGTAACATTCTATTAGGCCGCCATTCTGTTCCACCTTCAATTTTTACCAAAATATTACCATGTCATCCCTAATGACCAAAATTTAAAGTCAATCGGTTAGGTATTTTTAAGCTATGATAGGAACAGGCAGCAGGGGCGTGCGGTGAAATTTTAAGAACGGGAAGCAATTTTTAGTAACTTACCTAGTTGTAATGTAATTCGATTCTACGATCATTTTTTGCAAATTCGTCGATGACGTCATCATAAAAACGTCGATGCTCCGACGTATTTTGGAGAAGTTTATTTTCAATGGACAACAGCGATGTATGCGAAAGTTTCTCCTGTCCCGTTGAATTTCTCACGAAATTTTTTATACGTTTAAGTGTTGAAAAATTGCGTTCTACTGATGAACTTGTGGCAGGTATCTTCCAGCTCTTTGTTTTTTAAAAATTGCATTAGTTCCTTAGCATTATTTTTTGCGCTAATATCATCAGTTTCGTAAATCACTTTTAGTTCAGATCGCAGTAACGCTCGGTCGAAGAACTGGCCATAATGAAGAAGAAGAGATTTAAACGCATCTTCTGGAATAGTGTTTCCTTTAAATGCATCAAAATTGCAGAGCTCGAGGAATTTAAAATCATTTAAACCGTTAAGTCTATAGTTTATTTGTTGCTGAATTTGATCGATTATTTCATAAAGAGGCGTCTGTATGATGTTTGAACATCTCCGACCTTGTCTGTTCGAAGACGCTTGGCTTGTGGCTCTACATTTAAAGTCATCGTTTTCTCCCAAAATAGGTCAAAGTCATCTCTTTTTTGGCTTAACATGGACTTAAAATCATTTACTTTTTTTAGGTAAAAAGCAATATCATTTCTTTTAGTTTGTAATATATTAAAAACATTGCCCGAGAATGGAAATATTTCTGAAAATATGTTCAACAAATAATTAAAATTAAAATCTTGTTTCAAACAGTCCAAAAACCCCCTCGAACTATTTATTGCTTCTGAGTCCGTCGTTTTATTATTTTCTATTATATTCTTAAATAATCCAATCAGTGATTCACGATTTTCAGATACTGTTAACACAAGTCTTCCATTATAGTTCCACCTAGTAGGAGCTACTTTGGGCAATCGTTTATGGACAATGGAGTTTAAAGCTTGTGTACGTTTTGTTGACTTGGAAAAAAAAGCAGCCATGCCACTTAAAGTAACGAAAAATACTTTACACTCTTTAATGTGATTGATGGACTGGGATAAAACTAAATTTAATTTATGAGCAAAACAATGGACAAACACAGCACTTGGGAAAGTTTCTCGAACTTTAGCTTGCAGACCCCCTAATTGTCCTGCCATCACTGCAGCTCCATCATAGCTTTGAGCAACTAATTTTTTCTCTCCATTAATTTCTTTAGTAACGTTATAAACTACGGTATATAATGCATCTGCTGTACGATTTTCGGACACATTCTTAAAACCTAAAAATCTAAAAATACTTCCGTCTGTTTTAATGTAGCGTATTACTATACTCAATTGGCTAAAATTAGCAATATCAGTTGTTTCGTCCAGAACAATAGCAATGAACCGCGCCTCGCCAATCTCCTGCTTAATTCTTTTTAGAATAATGGTTGCAACAGCGGAAATTAAATCATTCTGGATTCGATTCGCGATTCCGCGAAAAACGCTAGACTGCTCTAAATGATTTTTTAAGCAATCATCATATTTATCCATTAAGCTAAGTAAATCTTGAAAATTTCCTCTATTTGAAGAAACCCTTGTTTCGTCATAACCTCTAAATCCCAATTCGTGCTGTCCGAGAAAACAAACAACATCGATGTCTTCTTAATATTTGCCTATTTTTATCGACTAGCTCATTGTGTTGGCGGTGACTAATTTCCAACTGTTTACTAAGGGCGTGTTCAATTCTGGTTTTGCCGAAGACTTTTTCTTTTATGACGGCCTGCAAATGCGCTTTGGACATAATGTGTCTTTCTATAGCTTTATGGGAATTGTGTAAATCGGAAAAACCAGTTTTATTCCAGAGACCTTTTTCATTTTCAAAAAGTAAACATGGCCAACAAAATAATTTACTTATATTTTCACACCCTGTTAGCCATTTAAATTGTTCTTATTATTTTTCCGGATAAAAATGTATAATACAGTTTTTCATTTTTGTGGTTAAATTTTTCATAGGCGGTTTTGCCCTTCCTTTGGAAATTATTTGAAGCTAATCAGCGAAGTTTAATGTTGAAGATCCCTTTATTATTAAGACACACACCACACATTCACACACACTCTTCTTACTAAATTCTCCAACATTTTTAACGTTATTACCGACAGCCGAAGTTGACGGTATTTGCATATCCACGTCCGTATTATTGTCTTCCATATCGCACCATGCACGACGCGATGTACGTATTACACAACACACGGATAGCCGTTCAAACAAAGAACCTACTTCAACGATAGTTTGCGCCCCCACTTAAAGCACGCGACTGAAATGCAAAAATTGCAAACAGCCGGTGGAAAGTTCAATAACCTCTGGTTCGATTCACAGGAAATCAAGCATACATGACTTGGCTGCAGAGAAGCTAGCGGCCCGCATAGGTTCTATTCGATTTTCTATTGTGACTGGGTCGGAGTCAAGGCCGCATTTATTATGGGCTTAATAATTAAGATATTTTAGCATTTTTCATATAAACTAAATTAATGGTTTCCTATTTAAAAAATTACATTTTAGAAGATGTTTTGTAATTTTTTTTGGGGAAGCACTGCTTCCCTTGCTTCCATGGACTGCACGCCCCTGTATTTTGGAAGTCTTTTTTCCAGGAAAAAATACATACTTGAAAATTTGTCAAACCTGATTATCACTCATAAATTCTTTCTAAAAAGAAAACTATGTCTGTAAATTTACTTTTGTCTGGAACTCCACTCTTACTTAATTCTACCACACACACAGATAACACAATCTAAAAGTTATTTGTTGTTATAAGTATAAATTGTATCTAATAAATTTCTCTTTTTTTTTAAATAAAAGAAAAACTTCACAATAAGCTAATTTACTGGTAAAAATAGGCAAAGCATTTTTATTGAAAATTTAAGAAAAAAGCATACCAGACACTGGTAAGTGGTTCTTTATACTGTGTTAAAAAAATCTATTAAAATGCCATTTTGTTTCACTAAATTCGAGATTTACCAATTCAATTCCACGCACAAAATTTAAATTGACTAACTAACACACAGATATATCAATGGAAATAGGAAACCTTGATTTCGGCATCTTGCAACCCTAAAACATTTACATCTCTAAAAATTTGGAAAGATGATTTTATTTACATAAAAATATTTACATCGAACAGAAGAAGCAAGAAAAATTGTTACATAATGTTCTCCCGATATGTTTATCTAACAAAAATTGGTTAATTATTTTTAAAACTGTTTTTTTTTTTCAATGATACATCATATGATATCTGTATCTATTGCTTTTACTATTGGCGTTTTCTTATATAAGATAAAGTTAAAGACAAAATTATAACAACCTATACACATAGACCAGTAAAAATAACATTGAAACGATTTTGGAATTAAAATGTTTTTTGGTTTTGTTTTTATAACATTTTACATCCCAAAGTATATAGAAGCAAAAAAAAAATGCATCAATAATCCCAGATTACAAACAGATATACATATGTTCATATGATTGTACAGGGTGGTCCACATAACGTAACCTATCCCCTTATCTCAAAAATTAAAAGAGATACCGAAAAAAACTGTTTATGAAAGTTGCTTGATATTTCAAGGACTGCTTAAATATTTACGATCTATGTATACAGGGTGCTTCAAAAATTAGATATGATATTAAACTTCATTATTTTTCATTAAACACCCTATATATTTTTATATATTTTGATTGCTCTCCGAAAAACAAGTTAAGTTTGTATATACATGTATGTTCGAATTCGGCGCCGTTTAGCCTGAAAATAAAAAAAAAGATGAAAATTTAAAAAATTGTGTCTCCAAAAAAAAATAATTAATAATACTAGTCAATTTTTTGTTGGTATATTTGAAATAATAAATCAATTAAGTAGGATCCAATTCATGTTAATTTTGTACCCTGGTTGCTTTTTTATATACAGGGTGGTCCACATAATGGGTTAAATTAGTGATAATTCAATCCCAGAAAAAACAGTTTTTTTAAATGGAACACCCTATATATTATACATTTTATTGAATAACCTTTTAGTTACCTTTCATTTGGTAGGTATATGTCCTATACCTAAAACTAATATTAAAGGCGCTGTTGCGTTTTATTTTCGGCCATGTCATTTTTTATAATAATCTCGTAAGCATAACTTCCGTTTTATGCAAAAAATAAATCACTCTCTAATTTTTACTCTGAATATTATTTATTTTAAATTAATAAAAAAAATTTGAAATATCATTACAATAAAATAATTAAAAAACACAAAAGTTCCAAACTAATTACATTTTTAAATAGTTTTCTATATAACCTCCATTATTTGCAATACACGTCGTATAAATTATTTGAAGTTTGTCGATTGCCTTTTGGACTGAACCATTTTCATTAAGATGGGTAATCTCGGCTCTTATTCTGTTTTTCAATTCGTCTATGCTATGGGTCCTTTCTTTATACACTTTATCTTTTAGAGTCCCCCATAAAAAATTATCTAGGGGGCTTAAGTCGGGACTTCTTGGTGGCCAAGGAATGTGTCCGTTTTTCCCTATTAACATCTCATAATTTTCCCCTATGTAATTTGTGACTATTGGTATTGTGTGGTAGGGAGCACTATCTTGTTGAAAAGCTACAATACCATGTCTCACATTCTCTGGCAGTGCTGTAATCAAATTTAATATGTCGTTTTGAAGCATATGTAGGTAGCGCTGTCCAGTCAACGTTCGTTCAAAAAAGATTGGTCCGATAATCCTATCATCAAGTATTCCACACCAAACGTTTATAGACCGGTGACCCTGCTTTTCTATGGCCTTTACACGATGTTCGTTGTTGTGGGAATAATAGTGAGTGTTCCTACGGTTAAAAATCCCAGCTGTACTAAATGTAGCTTCGTCGGTCCATAATATATACTTAAAAATGTCTCTCTCAAAATACTGATCAATTATAACGGTGCAAAAATTTAGCCTGTTTTCAAAATCTATTTCAGACAATTTTTGAACAGGAAGGAATTTGTATGGTTTAATTTTATCAAGTTTTAGTGATCTCATGATGGTCGTCTTACTAATATCTAAATCTCGTTGGCCATCCCTTAAAGAATTTTCCGTGTTATCTTGATAGTACAATCTTACTTCAATCCTCTTATCGTCAGTTAAAATTATGTTTTTCTTGTTCTTCTTTTTATTTACAACAACACCAGTCTCTAAGTCTTTTAAAATTCTCTTGAATATTTGCCTTGTAGGTATTCGTCTTCCAGGATATGTCTGCTGGTATTCTCTTAAAGCTAAAGCAGCACTTTTCCCATTACTGATATAAAATTCATGTAATTTAAGTCGTTCTTCAATGCTATACGTAGACATAATTATTTTTTTAATATTTGACAAAAACTCAATGTCATCTGCGTTACAGGTTATAACTACTTGGTTTCCATGGAAATTATAAAAATTATATAAATGCAACAACCTTTGGTTGCTTGATATAAAAAATGACAAAGGCAATCGACAAACTTCAAATAATTTATACGACGTGTATTGCAAATAATGGAGGTTATATAGAAAACTATTTAAAAATGTAATTAGTTTGGAACTTTTGTGTTTTTTAATTATTTTATTGTAATGATATTTCAAATTTTTTTTTTAATTTAAAATAAATAATATTCAGAGTAAAAATTAGAGAGTGATTTATTTTTTGCATAAAACGGAAGTTATGCTTACGAGATTATTATAAAAAATGACATGGCCGAAAATAAAACGCAACAGCGCCTTTAATATTAGTTTTAGGTATAGGACATATAGATACCAAATGAAAGGTAACTAAAAGGTTATTCAATAAAATGTATAATATATAGGGTGTTCCATTTAAAAAAACTGTTTTTTCTGGGATTGAATTATCACTAATTTAACCCATTATGTGGACCACCCTGTATATAAAAAAGCAACCAGGGTACAAAATTAACATGAATTGGATCCTACTTAATTGATTTATTATTTCAAATATACCAACAAAAAATTGACTAGTATTATTAATTATTTTTTTTTGGAGACACAATTTTTTAAATTTTCATCTTTTTTTTTATTTTCAGGCTAAACGGCGCCGAATTCGAACATACATGTATATACAAACTTAACTTGTTTTTCGGAGAGCAATCAAAATATATAAAAATATATAGGGTGATTAATGAAAAATAATGAAGTTTAATATCATATCAAATATCAAGCAACTTTCATAAACAGTTTTTTTCGGTATCTCTTTTAATTTTTGAGATAAGGGGATAGGTTACGTTATGTGGACCACCCTGTACATGAGTGTGTTCTGGTTTTTGTAAAACATATTAAATCATTGTATTTTATATTAGCTGTCTAGTTACTATGAATATCAGTGTGGGTTTAAAGTTTAAATCAAGGAACTTACCAAATCAATTTTCTCTAAATTATCGCAGTGTCACATTTTGAGGTAGCCTTATTAGAATGGAGGGGTAGAATCTATTAATTTGTAGCTATGACAGCATTTTATCTAATCAGTCTTCAGCCATCAAGTTTATTCATATGATTAGACACAAAATAATCCTTGCCTTATTAAGTTCTTTTGGGAAAATGGTGATCAATCTTCAATATTTCAACCTATTATTTGTTTATTTTGTTTTCATGGTAATCTAAAACAAAATATTATTTTGGGCGTTGTAGAGTATTTAAAGTTTAAGTCTTTAGCATTGTCCATGCGACAAATTTTAGTATTTGTATTAACTTTAGTTCCAATAGTAAGCGTTTAGCTTTTATTTGATTTGTATTGTATAAGTCATATATGTAAAAAACAAGGTGAGGTCTTATTACTAACTAAAATTAAAGTTAAAGCTATATTTAAACATTGTCGTATATCCAAGAATAACTGTTGCAATACCTAGTAGTTGCATCTTATATTTTGTTTTTACAAAAACTGTATTTAATGAAATAATTAACACAAAGTCTCGGTCTCAGTCAAAGATACGAATAATGATAGGTATTTCGCTCTATAGGAGCATCATCAGACCATTTTTAAAAATAAAAGAAATTTTACTATAATCGAAATGTAAAAAAAAGCAGACACAATGTTTGGTCTCAGTCAAAGATAGGAATGGTGATAAGTTTTCGCTCTATAGGAGCATCATTAGACCGACAGTTAAAATCAAACAACACATAGAACACACAGAGCTATGTTTGATCAACACAGATGTATTTTATTTTTTACGCATATTTATTCGTTTAAGTTGTTAAGGTGATGACAGAGATTTGTATCTGTTTTATGTTATTAGACTTTGAATTTCCTGTCGAACTATTGTGGTGTGTCTTGTCTATTTTTAGACTTAAAAGGAGACAGATAATCACAATATCTGATTCTATTTCATCACTTCAAAATAAACCACTTTCTCTATAAAGTTTTTAATTTATTATCTTCTATGATTTTTAAGATGTACAAAAATGCAATAACGATTCAAGCAATATCCGATAATTTAAAAATCGATGGAAGCGAAGTTTCAATTGAAATCGGCAATGGTGCAGAAATGTAAACAATTACCAATATTTACCATTATTTAACATTTTACAAAAAAACCAATGTATATTTTTCCCAACAAGGTGTATGGTGTTCTATTAGATATTTGATACCAATACGTATCAAGTGCTGATATGTTTATTTTACTTACGCTAAAACCATTAAATTAACTACATTCAAAAATCATTAGACTCATGATTTTTTAGTTACAAATAAAAGTGTTAAGTAAATTGTATGTTTTGTAATACTTTTTAATGCCCAAAACTTAGACTTGACTGATATTTACCTTAATCATAAATACCTGGTCCAGAGGGGACTGAAAAGAAAATATTGCGTGGGGAAGGAATACAATTTTTGCTACAGTTTTTTCAATTTTGCCAATAGCCTTTAAACGTTGAATACAACATTTATTCAATAACACAAATATAAAATGTTTCTCATTAAAACTGACTAAAAAAGTAAAAGGTGGGAAGTAAAGAGCTGCATATTATTCGATAATAAAACATTTTGTTAACAGGATAAAATAATGAGGAGGAGAAAGGGTTCCCCCATCCCTCCCTGTCCTGGGTATATTGAGTTACTAATTGCACCACTAATTTGACATGAATGATGAAAAGAGTAAGTAAAATCGCAGTATCAATGCCAATTTTTTTATATTATAATGTATTCAATATGATGATATGAAAATGTAAACATGATGACATATACATGTATATTCATCTATTAGATCATCCGAAACTTATCCAAACATTGTCCTTAAGGGTACTCCGGGGGCCCGTCCAGTAACATTACAGTCTGAGATTTCAAAAATTATTTCACTAAATAATTAACAAGTATATTGTATATTATCCTGAAATACAAAGGTGTAAGGTTGAGTTTGCATGTGGCCTGATAACATCGCCCGTCACGCTAAGTCAGAATATCACTCAGACTAAAGTGATCTGAACAGATTTTAGGATATTTCAGTACCAACTGTCGATGTCAGGATTTTCAGGAAATCTGAAATAAAAAAGTATTATAAATCTTTTTAAGATATTTATTTTTTAATTGCTTATTATATATGCACTTAAAATTTTAATTTAGAAATAATTTGAGAAATATTTTATCTTTAGAAAAATTAAATCAAGATGGCTTCTGGATGTAAAATATATACCTATTTTTTTACTGTGTTTATCTAGTAATTTTTGAAAAGTTAATATTATCTTTTATTAAGAACTAAAATAAATTTGTCTGATGGAGCTACTAACAGGTACGATCGAATGAAAAATTGTGTTACATACATAATTACTGTCAGTAGCACAAGCAGTCTGACATATCTAAAAAAGTTTAGTGCCATATAGAATCTACATCTATTAAATCATATCAACTTGCTCGAGCAATCTTAAGTTCTTAAGATATAATGTAACATTTGTATCAATGTGATGGTAGGCTAACCAAATTATGTCCAAATATAAATGGTAAGTTTACTTTTTACACCATGAAATGTCTTTTTACTAAATTTTGCACTAGAAAGATAATATGCAAGACTGCAGCAAGTTTATTCATAACTAAAGCTAAAATCTTGGTATGCCACTGGGCTTATTATTACTTTTATTGCTACATCAACATAAAGTACCCTTTATAATACTTGGAAAATTGTTTTTCATGTTTCAACTTCATAAAACTACCATTCTAAAAAAAGACAGCAGCTCAAGAGAGACATCAACCTTATTACATACATTATTATCAGTGCTTAATACAACTACTGGACAAAGTGACTTAAAATAAGAATGATAATAGGTACTAAAAATAAAATGTAGGAGAAAAGTTGATCTTAAAATATTAGACATTTATCTACAATTAAATTAACGCCGTTGCTCCTTCCACGCTAACGTAAACGAATCGTCGAAAAAGTTGGTTCACTTTAAATAAGAATGATCTGAATGATGGCTTTATTGACAAACTGATGCCAAAAGTATAGATTTTGTTTTAAAAAAATCGTTGTTTTAATAATATAGACTCGGAATTTGGTTGGCGCACTACGCTTTCTTTACAGCAAGCCTAAGCAATACAGAGTTTAAGAAAATAAATAACTGACTTTTTTATTAATGGTAAGTTCTGTTTAAAAAAAACTAAAAAAAAAACTCGTCCGTGTCGAGATTCGAGCCCACTACCTATACGACGCGGGCCGAGAACCCTACCACTACGCCACAAAGCTTATGAAAGGAAGTAAATAAATATCTTATATTAGTTAGCTAAACGCTGATGATATGACATCTGATTTCACGTGAATCAAAATTTAGAAAGTTCGTTCACATTAGCGTAAATGGGTTAGAGCTCGCGATAGAGCGTTAAACGCAATCTATATTTAGTTCTCTCTTTTCTGTCTATACTTGAAAAATCAAGTATGTGCAGAACAAAATCTCAAATTGCTACATCGGACAAAACTGAAGTTATTTTTCACATTTATTGTAAGAACAGATACTACCACTGCATGAAATTGTCCAAGCCCAGATAATAAAGCACACATAACTTTGCCTCTTATAAAAACTCTGTAACCCAGAGCTAGAAATCTTTGTAATTTAATGGCCCCAAACACAAAATCAAATGCTAGCTACAAGAAAAAAGCGATAACTACGTAATAGATTGCATAATAAAGTGCATGGTGTTATATGGACATAAATGAACCACTTGAAATTCATTACATGTTTATGCTTCTACCACAGATAAACCTACACCAGATGCGAAACATACAACATAAACAAAACGAACTTAAATATGTAACTAGTTGATTAAGAATATCCTGTCTTTTATTAAGGAATTACATTGTAAAATGTCATCATTTTATGATTTCTTTTTAAATAAATCCAATATTGTCGGCATTAACAAACAAGGCTTTTGAGTAATATCTAGAACTAATAGAAGACCAATGACAAAAAAACGATGCGTTGGTATAACGTGCTATGACGGCGAAAATCAAATCATAGAGAAGCGACATAAACTGCTTTTACGTTCCCGTAAAAAAAAATTGTAAACAATTTCGAATAAATGTTCTCAGTTCTTAGAAAATACGTTTTTCAATTATCTTTATTGTACAAGTAACAAAAATCTAGTCCATGCCAATTCGTGTCAGGATAGCTGGTAGCTAAACCAACGCCAACGGTCGGACAAAACAGTCTTGTTAATACTAGTCGGTATGTCAATTCGATTTGTTGAGCGGATTTATTTAATTATCGAGTATTATGTTATGTAGTTAGTATGAGCATATATATTGTTAAAAAAATTTGTCTATACCGTGGCTGCTCCTCCAACACAAACGTATTATATAAACTGTTTTATTACTTGTTCTATTTTTTCAATTATTTTGTTGTCTATCTAATATTTGCTTTACCTTAATACGACATTTTTAGAATAGATTATAGTAGGTAATTGCGTTACAGTATTTTAAAATTACTTTTTATTGTTGATAAAAACCAACTATTTTCATGTCTTTAAAAGCCCATTACTTTAAAGCATGATTAAAAATTTTAGTGGTTCAAGGGTGGTTTATGTAACGTATGCATTTTCTTTAATTTTATCCGTAAATATATTAAAAAACTTTTTGTGTAATGGATGACCGTGTTCACCTTCATAACGTCTAATATTTTATTTTCTCTGCTCCTGAGCCACGGCATTTGGATTATTTCAATCAATCAAAAAATCAGATCTGCGTTTTGGTTCAGGAAAAATTGTCGGTATAGCGGTTATCATAAAGGCGCTTTACACAGCTTGTAGATACCGCAAAACATTTACATTTACTTTCAAATTGATAACTTGTAATTACAATAACTTTCTTCTAAAAGATCTTCCCTTCCAGCCGCGATAAGCCAACTGTTAAATCTAAAATTATTATATTTTTATGGGAGCCCAGTGGCATATGTATTGGACCAAGGGCGTATTTAAAATAATTTTATTTTTGCCACCTAGTATTTATTGTATGTAACATAGCTTCAATAAATGTAACTACGTTTATTTGATAGTATGTGGTATTAACAATTAATTAACAATATCGCATATCTATATCACTACAATAACTACTAGGTAACAAAAATAAATATATCTTACGTATTCCTTTCCTAAAAGTTTCAATTTCCTAAAATCACCCAGTATATTGTCAAATACTAGTCTTATTATTTTCCGTTTATTTCTTCAATGTTAACTAGGTAGGCACCAACCTATATATAGCAGATCTAGGCTAGAGTATAAATTTGCAACAGTGCAAATGCAACAGTGCCAAATATTATTCCAAAATTAATAAAAACGAAACGATAAAAAAAAGCTTTTTCGGTTTGTTTGTTATTAGCTTATTTAAAGTTATTTTAGTAATAAAATGCAATATTAACTTTCCTAAAGTCAGTGTTTTTGCCAATATCTTCGTGAATTAGGCATAGTAATCACAAAATCTACTGTCGAGAGTAGCAAATTTGTCAAAGACGCTTTCTATAGTTTAATGACTGATCGCTTTAAATGTAAACAAATGGAGTCTATCCTTTTTATATGTCTTGGGTGGGACAAATAAAAATGAATAGACAGTATATGTAACACATATATACTGTGACTATGTACTGAACTAAATTGGGTCACACTTCACTATTCCTAAAAAATGGAAAAAAACCATAACCAGGGAAGTTTCGGGTAAAGAAATTTACCGATTCTTTTTTTGCTTTATTAAAACTTTTGAAGGATTCAAAGTATCTATTTGATTTTTTCGGAATAGATAGGATATTTCATGTAATATCTAGACGTAATTTATTTAAAAAAATGTTTTTGACAGCTCCAAAAAAATGTTTTTTCCCTATAACTTTTGGCTTTTTTAGAATATTTAAATACGGTTTTCAAGTTCAAAATAAATTTTAAGGGCGTAATTAATAAAAAAAAAATACTTTGGGATCTATTAAAAAACAATCGTTTTTTTTTCTTTAACTTGTATGCTACTTAACTTTTTTCAACAGTTCAATGTAAATTATAGTGGAATAATTTATTCAACTTTTTTTTGACAGCACTCAAAAAACTTATCCTTATCCGATTGACTTCAAATTTTGGTCAAAAACTAAGAGTCATATGGGGTTGAGATGGTAATGTTTTTGTGAAAATCCAATATGACGGAGCAAAATTGCCGTCTAATAAAATGTTAAGAAGATATTACTAGAAAGCTGCTAATCCAATTTACATCAAATTTAGTCAGAAAATCAAGTTTGACCTAGGAATGAACTGGCTAATTAAATGTTTAAAATATCAGGATCAAAAACGTATTTATCCAATTAAGAAATCTTACACAAAAATCAAGTGTGAAAAGGGGATGAACCTGTAAAATTTGGTATATCTATATGACGAAACAAAATGGCGGCATAATTTAATGTTTAAAAAGTTAGTAAAATTCTAATTCCTACAAAAAAAAAATAAGTAATTATAAATTAATACCGATAAATAAAACAAAAATTTAAAAATAGTATGTATATTTGTATGTTCGTAAGTATGTACGTATATATGTATTTATGTATGTATGTATGTTAGAAAAATAACTAAATAAATAAAATTTTAAAAAATCAGAGCATTGTTCTTTGCTCAGAACATCCCTCATAACAAATTCCACCACACACATTGTATTTGTAATTTTTTATAAGGTAAGACCTGGGTACTTGGGTTTAAAAATAAGTCCTTTTAACAGAACATTCCTCGTAATAAAAAAATTGTCACATACTCACATTTATATAATGTATTAATTTATTACAAAATTACTACTATATGGATATATAAACTATGTTATATGTGTATGTGGTGAAATCCCTTACGGGGAAAGTACCGGGTAGAAAGAAATTTACCGATCTTTTAAATAATGCTGCAAAATATTAAAAAGTTATTCTTCCATAAATTTTCAGTTAGTTTAGTGTTAAATATTGCAAGCAGTTGTTGATTTCGATGACAGAATACTAATAATAGTTTTACTAGGAACTGAACAAATACGTATACTACGAGATATGCCATGAACACTGTCGACTGAAGGATGTAACGAAACCTTTTAAAGAAGATGAAATTAAAATTTTAAAAATATTGGAAATATATGGGACAATTAAAACGAAAAAAAAATGTATTTATTTTATTTATTTGTTTATTAGCCCAACAGACAAACATTTGTATGTATATATATATATATATATATATATATATATATATATATATATATATATATATATATACTCGTTTGTAGTTGTCGATTGATATTCCTAGATTTATGTCTAAATGCTTCATGATGTATTCGAATCTTAAAATATATTTTTTAAATTAATTTTATCAACTGAATGGGATGTTCGGTTAGGATTTCGTCGTCATACATGTAATCCCGAAAGAGGTCATACATTGAAGATGGCAAGTATTTCATAGTATTAGTAAGATAACTAAATATTTGATGTTTTTATTAAAAATACTATCAGTTTTATGGAACAACCTATAAGGGCAAAAACATATAATGCTGAGCACGCAAGCAGTTTTTCTTCTAAAGCATTTAGCTGCAAACTTGAAACGCAGTTTTGTACCTTTTGCCTCATTATTTATTTTGTTTAATTTTTAGCGAGCTACAGCAAAAAATTCAGAAAAAAAATTTAAGAAAACGAATTTTTTTTAAAAAAGTGTCATTAAATGTAATTTGCTTACACTTTTTGAAGAAATCGTTCTATAAGAATTTTTTTTGTCATCTATGTTCTTTTAGAATCCTTTTTCTTTTTGTCGAAAACTTGAACCATTTAGCCAGCAGAGGGCGTTCATAAGACCATAAAAAGGAACGTTGCTTAAAAGCTTCAAATCGATATTTCAATTTTTTCGACAGTTTAACTTGTATCATAGAAAATTCTAAAAACTCGAAAAAAACATGTAATATTTCATTAATAGACGAAAAGCCAAAAATGATACGAGGATTCGTTTGGTACTGTTCGAGAGCCCCAAGCATCTTTTAAAAATGTATCGAATTTCAAAAGTTTATCTGAAATCATTTCCGAGATATACCGACCGAATTGTAAAAATGTACAGAAGGTACGATTTGACACTACGACGAATACGGATTTTTAAAAATGGCAAGGACAATATAACACTTGTCGAGTCCAGTGTTATAACAAGATATATATAGACCATAACCTAACTGCTATGATTTAAATATCACTCTCCACCTCTAATCCCACTTTATATAAGTCACATCTTACTGTGAAAATCTTATTTAAAAAAAAAATAGGTGTTCGAAAGTTAGGAAGACTAGACGTTTTTTGACAGCTGTCGCAATATTTTTCTAAAATACATTACGCCATTAAAAGTTACATGGAACCGTGAAAGCCGTACCTAAAAGTTTTAAACAGTTCAGAAGTTATGTAAAAAAACAGTTCTTTTGACAGATGTCTATATTTTTTATTAAACAAATTACCTAAAAAACATACCTTGAAGTATGAAATTGCTATTTAAAAATTCAGGCAGTTCAGAAATTATAGGGAAAAACAATTTTTTGACAGATGTTAATGTTTTTTTTTTAATAATTACGCCAAGAATATTTACATCGAACTGTCAAAACCGTATTACAAATTGTAAGCATTTTAAAAGTTACAGGGAAAATGCAATTTTTTTGAGAGCAGACAATTTACCGTATTTAAAAATTTTAAGCAGTCGAACAGTTTAAGTGAATTATAATTTACGGGAAAAGACAGTTCTTTGACAGATGTAAAAAATATTTTCAAATAAATTACGCCTCTAAAATTACATGGAACTGTGAAAATTGTATTTAGAAATTTTAAGCACCTCAAAAGTTACAGGGAAACAATTTTTTTGACAGCTATCAAAATATTGTTTTAATAAATTACGACTTTAACAGTTACATAAAACTGTAAAAACCTTATTTAAAAAAAATAAGCAGGTCAAAAGTTCCGATTAAATTTTTTTAAAATCATAATATCCTATCTACTATCGAAAACTTAAATAGCTACTTTAAATCCTTCAAAAGTTTCAGTAGAAAAAAAAACTGCACAAACTAAAGTTCGCCTATTTATTACTTACTGGGAAAAAAGTTACTGCTTTCAAATCAGGATTTTTAAACACATTTAATGTCCTGCATTTATCTACTACCCTGTATAAGATAATAAATGGTTAACTTCATATCCACGCAGCAGAAATGAAATCTGTATTAAAATCTATTACACTCCGTATGTGAAACATATTATCATATCCTTAATTAGCCTTGAATATTATGTATCTATCTATAATAACATAAAAACATGCAACATTTTAACAATTTTCGCCTGTATACTGGAAGCCTAAAACACTGGCGTAACTACAAAATTTGGGACCCCCCGCGGTTTTCGGTAAAGGGCCTCCTCTTAAAACCGAAAAATACCTGATGACAAAAAAGGTCCTTTAGTTGCCAATAAATGTAGTCACCAAAATATAGCCGAAAAATATATGATGACTAAAAAAAAGGTCATCCATACTCTCATAATCCCCTTGAGCCCATTTGCAACTATTGCCGGGCCACCTGACCTCGTCCCCTCCCCCGCACCGCGGGGGCTGGCTAGGGTGTAGCTACGCCACTGAGCCTATACAAACTCATAAAAATAAAAAAAAACTCCGGACCGCAATACTTTTACATTTTACATTTCGTCTACCAATTATATTGGAACAGCTAAACATCTCACATACACATACAATATAACAATATGTTTTTCGTGTTCTAGGAAGTCTAAAACGTCGAAAGAAAAGATCTTATATTTTTGGAAAATTATGCCATTACAATACGTTTCCTATATAGGCCATATAATGTATTAATAATCCGTTGTATGAACAAGCAAACATTAAAAAACTCATCCGGACCAAAGTATTTATATAGCACGTATAACAGATATATTGGAACATGTAGACATCCCACATTAAATTAAAACACCCATATAGTTTGAAACACATATGTATGAATGTAACTTTAGAACGGCAACATCAGCGTACATTTTTTGAATTTTATCTGATAGGACCTTTCAGCATCAATTTGGTTTTAGAAAAAAAAATACCCTAGAACTGCAAGAGGTAAGGCCAAATTATAATAAAATTTAATATTGGTTAGTCTTAAAAAAGAAGTATAATGGTTATTTGCTTACACTTCTTGATGAGAAGAACCTATACAATTTTTTTTCTCCTATCTATGCTTTTTCATAAACTTTTTTGTTTTTATCGAAAACTTCAATCGTTTAGCCACCAGAGGGCATTCAATGGACCTTTGTTTTTGACCACAAAAGTTTTAAAATTTAGAAATTAGTTGCCACAGTTCGATCCTCCCCATTTTCAATAGGATCAATAAAACCGTAAAAAGGAACACTTTCTAAAAATTCCAAATCAATATTTCAATTTTTTAGATAGTTATCGTGTCTCATATGACCCTAAAAAACTGAAAAAAATTAGTTTTTTCATTAATAGACGGTAAATCAAAATGATACGAAAATCCGTTTGTTAAAGTTTGAGAGCACCAGCGTTCCAAAAAAAAGTTTTTCTAAAACCGTCTCCGAGATATAACCATCGAAAGTTAAAAGTGTAGTTTGACCCGAAGACGCCCACGAATACCGAATTTTTGAAAACGGACACGAACTTGTCTAGTATGTTATAATAACAAGCTATATATCAGGATGTGACGTTTTGTCTTTCTTTTCTGGTTTTTTTAAAATATTTTTTGTAGACCACCACCGTACGGCTATGATGTGATTATAAATTCCCGATATTATCCGATATTTATATTTTTGACATCTGTCAATATATGTTTTCTTAAATATTTTATTTTAATCAGCTCAATGTTTCAGGAAAAAACAATTTTTGACAAATTTCCAAATATTTTTTCAAATAATTACGCCACAAATATTAACATGGAATTGTAAAAAAGGTATTTAAAAATCTGAAGTTGTTTAGAAGTCACGAAAAAACACAGGTTTTTTGACAGTCGTTAAAATGTTTTTTTTTTAAATAAACTACGCCACTAAAAGATACATGAAACATATGTTTTTATTTAAACATTTAAATATGAAATAATAGAAGGTGTTCCGTTTTACACAACAAAGGATATTAAATTGTAAAATTGTAGCAAATTCTGGCGGTTCAGATAAAACCTTGAAACTTTTGCATTTAACATTATTTTTATCTTTTGAAAGAAGGTTTTTAGACCCCATTAAAAATATAAACATATGTCAAAATTCTTAGTTGTTGAACATGCATAAACGGTCGCATGGACAAGTTTATTTGAACAGAAAGAAACTCTTTAACTATTTTGAAATTGTATAATTATTATAATAAAATATTTTACAGCCAATGGCACGGCCACCTGAATGGAAGTCACCACAAAGCGACAATCCTAATGGAGCTAACCTAATAAATTTGGACGGATCAGCTGATACCAATCCAGATACCACTGTAGTGATTAGAAGAAGATCTCTGCGACCTAATCCAAATGAAGGGGTAAGAATTAATAAAGTATTAATAAAAAATGGCTTACTAATGCTATTAAATATTGAACAAAAACATTTAATTACGTCATGGTTTTAAAGTCGCATCTGTTCTCACCATTTTTGTTTTTGGTTCACATCGACATCTTTATTTTTCTGGAACATACGAATTTTTAAAATAAATGTTGCAATTTTTATTAATCTTTTTGTGCGAACAACTAGCTTAAATTTGCTAGGAAACATCAAAATTGGGGCCCTGATGAATGGAAAAAGGTCCTATTCACCGACGAATCCAGATTTTGTTTAAAATCACCGGATGGTCGTGAAAGAATCTACAGAAGAACAGGAGAACGTTTTGAGCAAAACTATTTTTCGTCTAGGGTAAGCTATGGCCGAGGCTCCATTATGGTGTGGGGTGGTGTTCAGTTGGACGCAAGAACGGAATTGGTAATCGTCGATGGCGGAGCAATGACAGCAGACAGATATATACAAGATATTTTAGAACCACCATTTTTAGGAGACGATTTGATGCTAATGCATGATAACGCTCGACCACATGTTGCGAGAGTCGTAAGCGAATATTTAGAACTAGTGGAAATTACAAAAAAGAATTGGCCCCCCCGTAGTCCCGACCTGAACCCGATCGAACACGTCTGGAATCGACTGGGCAGAATAGTACGGGTTCGGGTACCTGCTCCAGCCAATTTGCAAGAACTTAGTGATGTTCTCATTGAAGAATGGCAGCAAATTGATCAAGTTTTTATACGGAACCTAATTGAAGGTATGCCAAGGCGTATAGAGGCTGTCATTCGAGCACGTGGAGGAAACACGCGCTCGAATCACAGCCCTGGAAATCCTGCATTAAATAAAAAAGTTATTTGCAATTGAAATTCGTCAAAAATTTGCGTGGATCGATTATTTTGCCTGTATATATATATATATATATATATATATATATATATATATATATATATATATATATATATATATATATATATTAATTGGACTTCTTTCTTGGGTATAGGTTTATTTGCAAAATCAAACAATGGGATTAATTTGACGTTTCGCCTATCATAGTAGGCTTTCTCAAAAATTGCTCATTCCTTTATTTTTTTTTTTTGGTATATATGGCTTTTCTTACCTATCTACAATTAATATTGTAAAGCCATATATATATATATATATATATATATATATATATATATATATATATATATATGTTTTGTTTATTCTTAAATGAAATGCACTCAAACAAATGAACAAGTTTTATTTGTTTACATGATTTATATGATCCTAATTAAACATCACTGCTGAGCGCCAAACGACCGCTCCTCCTTCTCTTTCTTTTTATGAGGTTGGGTTGGTCTCTTCATCTTGATAAGATGATGGCATTTAGACCAAAAAGACAACCTTACAACACATCTTCCCCCTTAAAACTAAATGATTAAACTTATCCTAATTATAAGTAAATAAGCACTAAAACAACTTTTATCAAACTTAACACTCATAGTAATCTAAATATTTAGGCTTTCTAACAGGTCGACCAGATCTATTAGTTGTCACTGCCACATTGGTTGAATGATTGTCTAAATATTGTCCATGTGATTGTGTCCCAGGAGACATAACAGGGTTATTAACAAGACGACTGTAATTATGTGGTGCTTCTGATTGCATGCTGCTTGATTCAGCCTCTGAAATCATTTCATTACGTGAATTATTTTCATTAAGAGAATTATCTATTAATTCAGTACTTAAATTGGCTTTATTCAATGATTGTCTAATATGATAGCTATTTCTAATTATTTGTTTATTTGTAGTATTTGTTATTTGATATGACCTAGGGTTTGGTAACTGTTTATTAATTACACCAGGCTCCCACTGTTTAGTAATTTTATTTTTAAAAATAATGTTGTCACCGGGTAAAAATGTGGTTTTATATTTAGCAGTTCGGTCATAATGTTCTTTTACTTTTGCTTGATTGTTTCTCATTTCAGAGACTGCATCATGACACACTACTTTTGGTATTAAAACGACATCAGAACATGGTAATTTTGATCGAATTAATCTACTCATTAAAATTTCACAGGGAGCATATTCCACAGTGGCCAGAGGTGTTGATCTATATTCAAGTAGAGCATCACATATATCACTTTCATTTTCTGATTTTTTAATAATTTGCTTAGCAATGCCCACTGCCTTTTCTGCCATCCCATTGCTTTTGGGATAATAAGGACTACTATACTGAAGCTTAATATCATATTTTTTTGCAAACAGTTTAAAAGCAAAACTATTAAATGGACTATTGTCACACACAATAATTTTAGGAATGCCATGAGTACAAAACACATTTTGCAACTTAAATGTAATATCTGATATTGTTTTTGAATTTATAGACAATATTTCAATCCATTTGGATACATAGTCAACAACTATTAGATAAAGTTTTCCCCCATATTCACAAATATCCATTCCTAACTTATAAAAAGGCAGATCTGGAATGTCATGACATATTAAGGGTTCTTTACATGATTTTTGAAATATTTCACATTTTTTACATTGCTTAACAAAAGTTTCTATATTATCATTAAAACGGTACCAATATAGTAGCTAACGAGCCCGTTTTTTACTTTTAACAATTCCTAAGTGAGCTTTACCATGAATTCTTATTAACATTTCTTGTTTTAAAACTTTTGGAATAACTATCCTGTCATTTAACATAATAATATTATTTTTGATAAACAAGTTGTTACGTAAACTATAATAGTGTATTAATTCTAAATTTTTACATTTTTTAAAATTAAATTGTGTCCACCCAGTCGCAATATATTTTGCAACTTGACTTAAAGTTTCATCACTATTTGTAAACATACGTATTTTCTGCAGTTCATTTTCAGGGACCCCAGTATCCTGTGACAAAGTGAGTGAGTGTACAATCTCATCTAACTCTTCGTTACTACATTCATTAGAGCTATTCACAGAAGCTCTAGATAAATAGTCTGCAATATACATTAACTTACCAGGCAAATATTTTACGTTTAAGGTATATTTAAATAACTTAAGTTTTAATCTTTGAATACGGTTACTATGCTTATGTATGTCTTTAGTCCATATATTTACAAGAGGTTTGTGGTCAGTGTTAATTTCTACATTTTTTGAATAAATAAACTGATAAAAATGTTCACAAGCAAATACAATAGCTAAAAGTTCCTTCTCAATTATGGGATATCTTTTTTCAGCACTAGTTAAACTTCTGGAGGCAAAGGCCACTGGCTGATTATTTTGTAATAAACATTCCTCTATACCCTCATTACTAGCATCTGTCTGAATGACAACATGCTCCAAGGGATCGAAAATCTTGAGAACAGGAGCTGTACTCACTAAAGACTTGAGCTTATTAAAAGCATTTCTTTGCTCTTTTAAAAATTTAAATGCAGTATTTTTACCTAATAAGTGGCGTAACGGAGCAGAAATCTTACTTAAATTTGGAATAAATTTATGCAAAAAGTTTAACATACCTAAAAACCTTTGAATATCCTTCTTGCTTTTTGGCTCAGGTAAATTTAAAATAGCTGCTTTTTGCCTTGTATCTGCTTGGACACCTTTATCTGAAAACTGAAAGCCTAAATATTTTACCTGTTTAACTTTAAACTGAAGTTTTTCGGCATTAAACTTAACATTATATTTAATTGCTCTCTGAATTACTTTATCTAAAACTTTATTATGTTCATATTCATCTATTATCGCTATTATAATGTCATCAAAATAAATTTGAACACCCTCAATATCACCAAAAATACGCATATTTTCACGTTGAAAAACTTCAGGGCTACTGCAGAGTCCAAAAGGTAATCTCAAAATTTTATATCTGCCAAATGGAGTGTTGAAACAACACAAGTCAGTAGATTCTTCTACTAACTGCACTTGATAAAATCCATCTTTCATATTCAGTACAGTAAACAAGCCTTTGCCGCCAAGCTTAGCAGTAAGTTCTTCGACAGTGGGGATAAAATAATGTTCCCGCTTAATAAACTTGTTAAACTCTGCTGGATTAAGACATATGCGAATGGACTTATCTTTTTTTTCCACTATAACTAGATCACTTACCCAATCAGTTGGACTGCATATTTTGCTTATTACACCTTTTTGCTCCAAACTGTTTAAGGCACTTTTAACTTTTCTTTGATAACTTCTGGATAGCGTCGTGAAGGTCTCACCACAGGTACTGCATCATCAGTCAACCTGATTTTGTACTTGAATGGTAATTTACCTAAACCTGTGAACACACACTTATTTTGTTCGACAAATCTGTCTTTTTCCATGGGCGTTTTAGTAATCTCTGAACTTAGTTCACACACATTCTTTAGCAAGTCTATATCCAAACAAGTTTGCAAACCTATCAATGGAGAACAGTCCATATTGACTATATAGAATTCAATGTCTGATTCCTTCCAAGCACTATTTAAGCCACTTACAGGCTTACATTTAAGTGTAACAATGCCCCTTACTTCTATTTTTGACCCTCCAAATGCCTTTACAACACAACTGTTATTCTTAATTAAACCAAAGTAATTTAGCTTGTTAAAGACTTTGTATGGTAAAATATTTATATCTGCTCCTGTATCTACTTTGCAGGATATTTTTTGATTACAGATTACCATATCATGCATCCAGACCATCTTATCTTTATTCTTTGAAATCTCATATATATTTATTACATCAACAAACAACTCGTTAATTTCTTCAAATTCCTGTTCTTCAGTTTCTTCCTGTGATACTTCACGTACATTTTTCTCTCTCTTCCTTGAGTTTCTTAATTTATGTAAACACTTATTGCTAAAATGATTTTCTTCTCCACAAAAGTTACATTTTTTTCCAAAAGCTGGACAGTTCCGAAGCCCATGATTTCTTCCACACTTTCTACATTCAAAGTTTTTGTTTGCTATTTTCAATTGTCTTTCAAATCTTCCTGTTCTATTTCTGTTAACAAAATTGACCTCTTGATTATTATCTCGTAGTATCTTTGATTCTTCTTTGCTTGATTCAAATGCACGGCAATACTCTATCACTTTTTTCAGACTTAGTTCTTCTCTCAGTAACCTTTCTTGCAATGAAACATCTGCTATTCCCATTATAATCTTGTCTCTGACGAGACTCTCAGCTTGGTCACCAAAATTGCAAGACTTAACCATTTTTTTCAATTCAGCATAGTATTGATCAAACATTTCCCCTTCCTTTTGGTCCCTTTTAAAAAACTTATACCTTGCCAACACAGTGTTTTTCTTAGGCAAGCAAAAGTTATCAAACTCTGAAATAACTTTTTTTAAATCTTTCTTTTCAGTTTCCTGTAACGTAAATGTATTGAAAAGCTCAACTCCTGCATCCCCAATCACATTAAGTAACATAGCTATCTGTACGTCGTCGTCTTTCTTGTAATACTCTGTTGCTTTCATAAATATCTCGAACTTCTCTTTAAATTGCGACCAATTCTCAGCTATATTATCACTCAAATCCAAACATTTTGGTGGCTTGAAACTTTCCATTGCCATTGCAGCTTTTCTTATTTCTTTCTATTGGGACTATTATTTATATTCTTTAAACTAAACAATATTTTTCACCTGACACCATGTTTTGTTTATTCTTGAATGAAATACACTCAAACAAATGAACACGTTTTATTTGTTTACATAATTTATATGATCCTAATTAAACATCACTGCTGAGCGCCAAACGACCGCTCCTCCTTCTCTTTCTTTTTGTGAGGTTGGGTTGGTCTCTTCATCTTGATAAGATGATGGCATTTAGACCAAAAAGACAACCTTACAACACAATATATATATATATATATATATATATATATATATATATATATATACATATATACATATATATATATATATATATATATATATATATATATATATATATATATATATATAAGCTAGCATAGATTATGTTTTTTTGGAAAAAATTCTCGAAAAATACATTGTATCCTTGATTCAATGTGACAGCTAACATATTCGTATAAATAATTCAAAAAGCTGCAATTCACGTTAACATTTTTTCTACATTGAGCGTCGAAAACGCAGGGCAATAAGTCTTGTTTTTAAATGACACATCTTGTATATTTTTACATTTTTGTACTCTACGTATACCTACATATACCTAATTTTGACGGATTTTAAGTTATACGTATGTTTTATTAAAACAAACCATCTTAAACACAGATATTTACTCTATTACTGTAAAAACCAAGTAGAAAAACAAAACCCAAATTTAGAAGTTTCGATTAATATGTTCAAACCGATATCTATTAAAAACAATGCAAGAATCAAATCGACCAATAAGTTCTCTAGTACAAGTTGCTCTGATTATGTCGGGATACAAGGTCTCTAACCTTATTCCTTTGAATCATTTAAAGTTTAATGTGGCGTTTCATATTTTTTAATATCTCCAAATAGAAAAAGGGTTTAATTTGGAGAATGCTCTGGCCATTTAACACAATCTCTATTAGATATGCATTTCCAGAAATAATTAATTATTAACCGAGTATTTAGCTAATTGCAGCATTAAGCGTCGGAGCACCATTTTGTTGTCAGAAGATTTCTTGGTGTTCGGGCTATAAGATCTTTTAGAAGAAAAAAAATGTGACTTGCTAAAAAGTCTATGTAAGAAGCACAGTAGGGGTTGTTCTTCCTCCAATAGTAACAAATATGTCTAATAACCAATCGGTTGTTGAAAATGTGACTCATCATTCCATAAAATTTTATTAAACAGTTCGGGTAATTAAAAGATATAATTTTCATTCTAATCGGCTATCGAAATCGGTTAATCGTAATTCCTGTAACAGCTGAATTTTAAAACGATGGCATTTATGCTTTTTAGCAGAATGCCTTCCTGGGAGGTGGCAAACATTTACAGACTAAAAAAATGTCTTTGACTTTGTTAACATAAGCATCACACCTGAAAATCAGCGACAAATAAAAAAAAGGTGTCGACTTTTTGTGCCTGAATAAAACTGTGGTAAAGAGAATTTTTGCTTTCAAATATTTTGCTTGGGTTAGTAACTCTGACCCTTTTATAGCCCCCACTGTTTTTTTAGTAAGTATCGTAGAAGTAATGATTTAACAACAAATGCTTGAAAGTAAAAAATTACTAATTCCCACCTTACACTCACACGCGAAACCCTTATCGTGATGATGCTTACCTATCTGGAAACGTTCCTGGTAAATGCGAACTTAATTCATTTGATTAAATGTGAATTCTATATTGTTATTGTACTTATATCACAAGTGCATGACATTAATGTAGACGTAAACAAATATCTAAAGAATGAACAATAGAGAATACGGTGAATTAGTACCTTACTTAAGATACATAACTTACTAAATAAATAGGTCATATAGGTCCCCTTCAGTAGCCACCCAATCTTTGGACCTTTTTTTTGTGTTATCTAGAAACTGCTATCATTAAACTATATCATTCCAGGCAGGATTAGAGCAGCTTGTTCAATGGCACTTATTCGTTGGTTTAATTTCTGTTTTATCTTCAATGTTTTTTTGCAGTTATAAAATAAAATGGTTTAAGATTGTATTTTTTATTAACACATGCCTATAAGTTGGAATCCGCTGAAGTTAAGTATAGATTAATATTAAAAAAATATGTCTAAAATGTATGGTAGAGTTCAAAAATGTACATACAAATAGAGTGTGTCGTTTAAAAAGTATACCTTTTTATTCCCCTGACTTCCCGACGAACCCTGTATAATAAATATTAAAGAAAATTATAGCTCTTTGAATTGTCTATAACTTTTATTTGAAAACAAAATTTCTATACACTGATATGTGAGAGTGAAAAGAACATTTATGCCACTATAACTTGAGAATGCTCAAGGAGATTCGGCTTAAATTTGCACTAAAAATAGTATTGGATGGCGTGGAGTAGATCTTCGATATTTTTAAGGTCTATAAATACGTAAAAATCTATATTTTGAGAACCAGCAAACCGATATTGGTCAAATTGAAAACAGAAATAGATGGGATAAATGTTTTGAGTTCGAAAAGTCATTGGCTTATATAACTGATTTTTGTTATCGATGTAGGGGGGTGATGAAGGATACCATATGGAATATTTTTGGCCAGGCATCCTATTATGTGAGGTCTTATTATTGTCATTATTAATCTTCTTAAAAAAGTTCTAAATTTCACTATTATTTAGCTCAAGTTTACACATTGTTGTATAGAGTATTAAATAAGAAAGTTTTCAAACGTATTTGATGGATTTTATATTATATTAACTGTACTATCTTTATCAAATATTATATCTGAAAAAAGCTATAATGATGTTTTGTTATACTCCATCTTAAGGGTTAAATATAAACATTTCGATCCTTATATGTATAAGCATTGTCATTTTTATGACCCAAAAAAAACACTTCTTCAATTTGACAAAATAATATAACTCAAACCGCAAGAATAAGATTATTTTCTAGCATCAAGTATAACATATTAATTTTAAAAATATAAATCAGGTAAAATATAGTTTTTTTTTTCAAAAAGACATATTTTAAGTTGAATTGAATACAAGGCTTACAATAGGTAATTTTTAAAATAGAATATTGAGATATGAAACTTCTAAAGCAATCTGAGCAAAATACTAATAAAAAATATACATACAAAATTGCAATAACCAGAAATTACACTACATACATTTTGTGTCACTTTATATTTTGCAAAATAAAAGGAAATCTTACAGGTTACTGTGTAATACGATAAAATTAATTTTTCCCTTGTAGTAGTTCTTCTAATGACAAACCAAGATCAATTGACCTCGCTTGTTAACAGAGAAAATGTACTTATAGTATATATAATATAGACACAGAATAGTATATTGTGCAACAAGTTTAGAAAGTGACTCTTTGCACACGAGTGTGAGGTTTGTGCACGGGCCGCAGGCGAGTGCTTCAAGTCACACGAGTGTGCAAAGAGTCATTTTCAAACGTGTTGCACACGATACTTTTTCTACGACTGCAGAAAATAAAAATAAAAATACAATTTTGATCATTTTTATTCTTTCAACTTTGACAAGACTGTGAGAATTTTTTTCAAACACCGTGTGAAAACTTTTCACACGCTTATGTCAAAATGAAATGACGAATAATATGAGCTTGAACCGAAATTCTATTCACAATTATATTTAAAATGGATAAAATTAATAAATGCGGCTTTTGTAAATGTTGCGAAAGTGTCGAAGAAATAGAGAAACAACACCGTAAATTGCCACTTTGAAAATATTTAGTAAAGGAAGCTGGTATAGAACTATTGTAGGAGAACCTGTTTAAGAAGATACAAGAAACCCTTCTTGATAACCAACCATCGTTGAACCGTTTGGGGAATACAAAAAGAAATAAAGTAGTGTCAAAATACTATTTATACGTTCTCAAACATCGAAATTTTATGATCAGTACTAGCGAAGTGCCGAGTCCTATCTATTCACCTATGCGACGAGAAGATGTGTATCAAGAATACTATGAAATATTACATAATTTATTAAAAATATAATTAGTAATATATCTGCTGTTATTTTTCAATTCTGTGTTAGACTTATTTGAGAACATTAAGAAATTCAAATTCACACTCAACACTTTGAAATTGATGATGCATATGTTCCCCGATAAGGTTAAAATGAAACAGGACTCGTTAGCTCGGTTGGTTAATACGTTGTCCCAGTAAGTCCTGGGTTCAAATTTCAGTTGAGGCGAATTATTTTTCATAAAATTTTAAAAATATTGCCTGCACGGCGCCAAACCTGTTTTATATTTCAAAAACAGTAACATATTTTTTGCAATTTTTTATGTGTTAGTGTTTCAAAAATGTATTAAAACTACATTTCCTAAAATTGTAGTACCTTCGTGGCGGTTATAGGGAGTATATACTGTTATAAAATTTGCTATTTATTTAGTAACTCAAATTTATTCAAGATCAGTTATAAATTCAGCATTTTTCTGATCTAACATGAAACGTTTTATTTTACTAATAGTTGAAAGAAAATAAAATTTCCTATTACTTTAGTAACATAAAGTTATTCAAGATCACTAATTCAACATGTTTCTAATTCGATATGGAATGTTTTATTTTACTAAAATCCAAGCTTAATACATTTTTAATATTAATTTGATAAAGGATAAAAGAAGATGTGCAAATTTCATATGAAAATAAAATGTCCTATTAATTTAGTAACACAAATTTATTCAAGATCACTAATTCAACATTTTTGTAATCCGATAAAGAATATTTTATTTTACTAAAATCCAAGGAAAATATATTTTTTAAAATACAGTTGATAAAGGATAAAAACGATATGCTTTTACGTACGTCACATCAAATTTTATATGAAAATCCAATTTCCTATTATTTTAGTAAGACAAATGTATTTAAGATAACTAATTTAACATATTTTTAATCCGATATGGAATGTTTTATTTTACGAAAATCTAAGGAATATATATTTTTTAAGAATAATTTGATAAAGGATATAGAAACGACATGCTTTTACCAACGTCACATCAAATTACATATTAAAATGAAATTTCCTATCATTTTAGTACCACAAATTTATTTAAAATCACTAATTTAACTTGTTTCTAATCCGATATGGATTATTTTATTTTACTAAAATTTAAGGAATTTATATTATTTTTCAGATTAATTTTATAAAGGATAAAAACAACATTCTTCTACGTACGTCACATCAAATTTCATATGAAAATTAAATTTCCTATTATTTTTGTAACAAAAATTTATTTAGGATCGCTAATTTAACTTGTTTCTAATCCGATATGGAATGTTTTATTTTACTAAAATCTAAACAATATATATATTTTTTAAGACTAATTTGATAAAGGATAAAAACGATATGCTTTTACGTCCTTTTCATCAAATTTCATATGAAAATACAATGTCATACTATTTTAGTAACACAAATTAATTTAAGATCACTAATTTACCATGTTTCTAATCCACTATGGAATGTTTTATTTTACTAAAATCCAAGGAATATATATATATTTTTTTTTAAGTTTAATTTGATAAAGGATAGAAACGATATGATTTTACGTACCTCACATGTTACATCAAATTTCATAAAAGTGAAATTTCCTATTACTTTAGTAGCACAAATTCATTCAAGATCATTAACTCAACATGTTTCTAAACCGATATAAAATGTTTTAGTTTACTGAGATCCAAGGAAAATACATAATTAGAATGAGACTAACAACTGACACTACAAATTAATACGTGCCGAACTTTATTCTTTGTAGACATTTTTATTACCTATTATTTAAATTTTAGTTTGAATTCGTGTAAAATTTTCTTACCCAATCTCCCACGCGCTTGAATTAATAATCCGATATTTTCCCGTACACAATTTTCCTTTGAAAATTATCCTTCAGTTCGACTCGGAATAATTTTCGAAAAATCTGTACTCGAAAAATTTCTGGAAAAAATTGAAGCACTAGGGAGGTATAAGCGAAAATGGCAAGAGGTTAATTTTAACAACCAAAGTACAATTCACGATTAGGCTAGATTTAAACAATTAAGTACATCACATAGTTTATTCAATCACAACAAAATGTAACAAATTATCTAACGCAAAATATAAAGTGAAGTAGCTCTATTTGAAGTTATAATTTATGGTTACATTTGTACAGTTTTGGAAACTATGTGCTGGCATATCTTGTTTATTGATAGAATTCGTATATGTTATGTTCTCCGTTATGTTTCGTGAACATGAAGGAACCGGCTCCAGCGGGGAAGTTTCAGATTCTTGCAGTTCATGTAAGGACTAGATTTAAACAATTAAGTACATCACATAGTTTATTCAATCACAACAAAATGTAACAAATTATCTAACGTTAATAGCGCAAAATATAAAGTAAAGTAGCTCTATTTGAAGTTATAATTTATGGTTACATTTGTACAGTTTTGGAAACTATGTGCTGGCATATCTTGTTTATTGATAGAATTCGTATATGTTATGTTCTCCGTTATGTTTCGTGAACATGAAGGAACCGGCTCCAGCGGGGAAGTTTCAGATTCTTGCAGTTCATGTAAGGACCAGGACGTCGAAGTTTGGTCTACAGATACTGCAATTTTGTTTGCAATTTTTAATTTATTCCCAATTGAATCGTCTATGTATCCTTCAGCCACTGCACTAGAACGCCATCCCCCATGGCGTTTAAGAGTTAGTAAATCCTCACCAGCATTAACGAGTATTGTTGCCGATGAAGGCCGAAAGCAATGACCTGTATATTCGCTCGGGTTGGGCAGTTTCAAAAAATTGGCTATTTCTGTAGCCATGCGTCCAAATTTATTGATGCCTACAGCTTGTCTAGTGCATTTTCCGTTTTGATAATTCAAGAAAAATCTGTTTTCGGATATATTACTGGGTCTGAGATTGGCAAACTTTTTACATATATTTTAGAAGTTTCCAATCAGAGTAAATGATCTAGGTATTTTATTTTTTGTGTTTGTTAATTTGATCAGCATAGCCGAATTTAAATCTTTGATGTCATTGACTGATAATTTATGCAATTCGTCACGTCTACAAGCTCCTGCTAGACCGATAGCAACTGCAGCCTGAAAGTTTAAACGTATAATATTTAATACATTTTTGCAATGTTTACGATTAAAAAAATATATGCCATAAAATTTGCTTTTAGTACGTACTTTTATTAACAAGTATTGCTCATCCGGTGCTGAATTTAAAAATTTTGAAAAATCCTCCTCCGTTAGAATTTTGGACTTCTTTGGTGTATATTTTTCTGATTTTCGTTTTAGGAACGACTGTAGTTTCATATAATCGGAAATATTAATATTGCGCTTTACTTTTAAGGTAGCTTTAAGCATAGAGAATATCGACCACAATGTGGATGCTTTGTATTTCTTCGATAGTTCTTCAAAATATACTAGCATCACATTTTCCGAACATGACTTTACATTGCTTCTTGCTTTCCACTGCTGAAACTTCATGTACGCGGTCTCATATTTGTATCTGGAAGTTTCCGGCAAAAGGTTTACCGAGACGCTTGTAGCTTTTTCCTTTATTTCTGGTGGCGTACATTCAAATTCACTTTCACTCTCCATTTTTACACAACAAAAGGTGATTTTGGCAAAAAAATAAAATATTTTTGACAGATTGAAATTAAAATGAAAGTAACCAGGCAATCGAAAACCACGACCTACTTGATTCAAGCTTTAGTGACATTTGTGCTAGTCATCCATCATTGAGGTCAAACCTAAGCAAAACTGTGTGCAAAAATTTCACACAGCAGTTTTCACACATCAGGTGAAATTAGTAATTTTCAGATCTTGTTTGGCGTGCGTTTTTAGACAGTTTTCATAACAGTCCTAGAAAAATATAATTTTTAGCAAGTTTTATTCTATTTGCTTAGAAATATACAATTTCATGCCTACCTGAAAAAGTTACACATATATATATCATTCATTATAGTTATTTATTGAATCAGGTATTGTTCTTTTTGCCTCTTCAGTATTTTTATAAACAGAAAATGTTCTTCTTTCTATTAAGTACTAATATACTACATACTTTTAAATATACAATTACTAACTTCTATTTCTTTTCGGTGAACAATAATATACTTTTCCGCTTTCTGCATTGAGAATTAAAACAAAGGTAAATTTAAGACACGAGTTAGGTTAAGTTATAGCATAGATATATAACCAAGAGAAGATACATCTATTTATATTGTATAAGAATCAAACATCACATTTGCTACTTTACATGTGTTTCTGATCTATTTAGCTTCATAATCCAATATGATTTTCTCTGAAACAGTGCTGTCAGTATTATAGATAATTGTAATGAACATTTTTATAATTAATTCTTTACTAATGAAACACTTTTGCACTTGTAGCCGGATTTCCGCAAACAGAAATATTTTCTTTTTGCTGTTACGCAAATAATTATCATTAAATTAAACTGAAAAATTTTTGTTCATGGTAACAATTACTACTCATTTATTTTCAACCCGTGTTGTAAAAATGACACGATATGTATTATTAATTCATAAAACTCCCTAGAGTATATTATAGTATTCTACGCTGTGCGTTGTTTCTTCAAGTCGCAATTTGTACTTTTTGTGGATATTTAGTGTATTTTGTATTTTTTGGTGAGATAACTCTTTGAAAGCCCTTAAAATGGTTCTCCAGCGTCAATTTTGTTGAAAACTAGATACCTGTAAGCCGGAATTGTCCTTTCATGGGTTGGTTAGGTTAAGGTTAGAACGCCACCTTTTCAGTAGCGTAACATTTAACGTTTTTGAAATGAAATGCAAATGATGAAAAATTATTATTCTTCACAAGTCGTTTACTGTGCAATTATAATACCTATGTTAGTAGATACAACTGTTAAACTCTTTGATAAAATGTACGACAATAAAATAAATGTAATTTTTTTATTTCGCGGCGGCTAGAGTTAGAGGTTGAAAATATCAAATCTATATTTTCGTGATAAGTGCCGAATTTCAGGTCCATGGTACATTTTTACTAAATCTTAGCATTTCACTAGGTTAAAACATTCGTTTGCAAATAGTATATTTCAGTACGATGACAACATTTATACATTTTTTGATGCCCTAATTTCGTGAGTCGTCTTAATAACAGATTTACTTGATATAAATTTAAAATAATATCTGACAGAGATTGGGTTAGCAACATGCTTGAGAAGGGGTCAGACATATTAGTTATAAAATGTATTTGAGTCTAAGTTTGATGCCAAACAATACGTTATATGGGGATGACTTGGTATTATTTTGGTAAAAATCCATTATGACGAAACAAAATGGCGGCCTAGTGTAGTGTTAAAAAAATTATTACTCTAAAACAAATTATCCAATTTATCTTACATTTTACACAAAAACCAAGGAATCAACCTGAAATATTTTGATATGAATCCAAAACAGCAAAACAAAATGGAGGCCTAATAAATTAAAACTACTTATTAGATAAATTTTAAGTTTTGGACATTTATTAAGGGTCATATGGAGATTAATTGATAAAATTGTGGTACGAATTTAAGACGGAAAAACAAAATGGGAGCCAAATAAAATGTCTAAAAAATCAATGTAAAAAATCTTTTTATTCAATTGACTGATTATCTTGCAGCAAAATTAAATATGATAGAGGGATTAACTGGTACGAATTCAAAATGACGGTATAAAATGGCGGTGTTAAAAAATCAGTGTAAAGAAATCGGTAAATTTCCTTTACCTGGAACTTTCCTTGTAATCGTAGTCCTTCCTTTTTTAGAAAAAGTGAAGTGTGACCCAATTTAGTTCAGCACATAATGCAATCAATAACACATATAAATACTAGTTTTTTAAACATTAATATTGGACGCCATTTTGTTCCGTCATATTGAATTCCTATCAATATTTTACCGATTTCTACCTATGCCACATTTAATTTTTGGCCATAATAAAAAACAAATTCAATACGTATTTTTTACATTGACACACACCACAATTTTACTAGTTTTTCTCTATACCACAATTAGTTATGGCACACAATTTGAAATCAGTCCATTTAATATTTTCAAGCGGAATCCAAGTGGCCATTTTGTTCCGGCGTCTTGGATTCGTACCAAAATTTTACTTGTTGATTCGTGTCTAACACTTGATTCCTGTGCAAAATTTTAGATAATTTGGATAATTATATTTTTGGTAATAAATGTTTTAACATTTCACTACGCCGCCATTTTGTTTTGCCATATTGGATTTTTACCAAAATGTTATCATGTCATCCCCATATGACCCTTAATTTTTGACCAAAATTTGAAGTCATTCGGTTTTTAACAGACAGACAGACAGACCGACGGAATTGACAACACATGTTTTTCGGCATCTAGGAACCCTGACCGTAAAGCTCTGAGAAAATATCGGAGGGTGATTTTTTCACGATTACAATATTTCCCTTTCACGACGGAATTAAAAAATCAATTTATTTTAAATCATGCCCAAGATATAAGTGTGGCTCAGGTAAAAACTGGTAAAATATGGCGCGCAATAAAAATATTTGAAGACAGTATACTAAATGACAATGTGCGAAACTAAATTGGGTTCCACTTTACTATTTCTAATGAAAGGAAATATTCATAGCAAGGGAAGTTCCGAATAACGGGAATTTACTGATTTTTTTCTATCAACCAATATGTAACGCGGCGTTCGCGTGTAAATATTCAGATTCACTCTATCATGGTCTTATTATAGAATCAGTAGTACTATTAAATAAATATAAGCATAATAAAGTATTTTAATACAAAATATGTTGAAGTTGAATTTAATTCAAAATTTAAATCTTCCCCAAACACCGACCCGCCGCTGGCTCCAAAAACTCTCTGGTCGGAAATCTTCCACAGCGATTTTTTAAGTCGGAATTTTGACGTTCTCTCTCTCATATGTCTTTGTCTAACACATGGACAATGATGGATACACAACAAACGGGTATTTATGAATGGAAGGTTGTCTCCCCTTGCTTATATGTTTATGGGTGGGTACCATACGTCTATTTAAATAAAAAAAAACATTGCCTAATAAGATGTTTATTTCCACTTTTTTGGTATGGGATCAATAAATTCACAAATAAATGCTCTATGAGCTAACAGTAAATCTATATAATTTTCATTAAAAGTCATTAAAACACCAGAATCAATATCGAATATGGATAATCCTATGACTTCTTCTTCAACCTAATAATTTATATGCAGATATTTTCCAATATAAAAGTTGGCACCCCACAAAAAATCATCTATGGTATTCAAAAATTTCAAAAATTCAATAAAGTCATCGTAGGTAAATCTTATAACTGCACCATTTTCTTGCTTCAAAATTAATAGTTTTTTGAGGTATTATATTTTATTCCCATATTCTCGATATCATACTCAAAAAACAGGAGTAATACTCTGTGGACTGGAATTACATTTATTTGTGAATCTTGTCTCGGATGTAAATACATTATTCCGCCATGCTAAGATTAGCACAGTCACAGCAATTGTGTCAAAACCTTTCTCACATTTTTATAAGAAATTTTTCAAGCATAAAACATAAGTATAATACCCCCACCGGACCCTGATTGTAACACCCCCCAAAGTTTGAAAGTCAACTGCTAAGTTCATTTGAAAGTCGCAGATCGAGGACGCGACAAGGTCAAACAACTTGACCTTTAAAACAATTTCAAGCTTTTCAGCATTATCTATTATCTTAGTTAGCTAAAAGAAATCTTATTGGTAAAGCTCAGTTTAAAGGATCTAATTTAAAGGAAGAATGGTTATTAGCAGAAAGTTAAATGGATGCAAAAATACACACATACAATACACACAAATACATAAAAGGTATACTAATTCTGAACTTATTTATAAGAAATGCGAAACTAGATTGGGTTCCACTTTACTATTTCTAATGAAAGGAAACATTCATAACAAGGGAAGTTCCGAATGAAGGAAATTTACTGATTTTTTTGTATTTATTTCTGAACTTATTTATAAGAAATGGATTTCTGAACACATTCATCACCTTTTAATAAGATACGATGCTCCTTAACTGTCACTGCAGTATTGATGAAAGTTTTCCAAGACGTACATCCTTTTTAACCTGAATTACGCCACCGTCAATTCCTATTACGTTTACTTTCCAAACAATTCTTCTTAGAGGGACAGGCGGTTGTTGGGTAATAACAGGTCTGTAATGGAATTAGTGTTGCCGCTCTGAGTTTTTCAAATGTACTGAGCAGAAGCAATAAAATGTATTAGATTGTACTAAAGTTTACCTATTTTTCTTGCACTGATGAAGTTAATGATAAATATGTTTTGCAAAGCATTTTTATTTTTTTTATTATAAAATATACTCGAAACAAAAAATGTAAATATAAAAACAAAAACAAAAACTATTATTTTTTAAATAATATTAAATACAAATTATACAATATATTTGATAATATATGCCAAAAAAACTAAACAGAAAAAACACAAAATTATTATCCCAGTAGCCAGCGGACATATAATTGGCGGAGTAGGGAAGAACGCACGAGTATGAAATCACGTTGTGAGTTGTCGATTTATTCTGATAATTCGTATTCGGGGAATCAGCGGCACAAAGGCCCTCAGCTCAATGCGTCGAAGTGTAGCTTGGGCCCGACCGGCGCCACTAATTAACACACCGATGGGTCTGGAATACCCCCAAGCCGATACTGAGGATCAGGTGCCAGTACCAAGGTGTGACCAGTGTCAAGGGTAGCAGGTACTAAAAAGTTAGCTGGTGCTAAAAAGTATGGTTGTGTAGGGTTCCTGTCGGTACCAAAAACTAGAAATTTAAATATATTCTCAAAAATAAAATATCATGATTAAAAGTTAATTTAAGAAAATATTAATTATATCCTTAATATAAAGAGAATTTTCTCCGTAAGTATTTTTTGAACAATTAATGCTATTTGATTTATTTTAGATTCTAATGGTTTTTCATTGTGACTTATTTATCCCGCTATATTCTTGTTACTCTTAAAGAAAGTGAGTTTTGTTTCAAAATACTTGGTTTTACATTGTTTTGATTGTTTTGTAAATCCCTAATAAGGTTTTCGTATCTTTCTCCGTCTTGTGCTACAAGATTTCCTGTTACAGCATTAAAAATTGAACCTAAGCCATTTATTACTCACCTTTTTACGTAACTTTTAACGTGGTAATATTTCTTTTAACTTATTGTCTACTCAGTTTTAGGTAAGATATAATACTTTTAAATAATTAATAACGTCAGCCTTATACTCTTGATGTGTGCATAACAACCTTGTAATATTATTTGATTTTAAATGCAGTTTGTGTATTTCTGTAAATCTCAAGTTAGAATCATAATAATGTATCATAGTGTAGGTATAATCTTTCATGTTTCCACTCCCTAGCTTAACTGCTATAATACCGGGGTTATTGTCTGGCCGTGGTAAGCTGATGACCTGTCCTTAGCTACTGCATATATGCACGATGCTGAAATATAATACCTAGTGTTAAAATCGTTAATATGTATGTAGTACGTGTGCATGTGTAATTTCGATAGTTTTGGTGATTTGATGTTATGTATCGAAATTGGATTTGTTTCTTAAAGATCGTTTGAGATTATCCATGTGTATTTTTCTATATGTAGGTGTTGTTATCTCTTTTTGTACAGGATCAACGGATTCGATTTGCGTGGGCCGTGAAAAGTTATCACCCAGTTTTTGTCTTGTATGTATTTTTTGTTCGCGTGCAAATAAAGTAGGTTTGTAACGTTTTTCATTTATTTTATGTATTGTGGTTTCTTCTTTATTTATCAGTTGTTCATTGATTTTTGAATATAAGAGTTCAGATAGAACGGAACCATCAGGTCTTACGACTCGACCTAAATAAGCCACTTATTCACTCTTATCTAGTTGTATTTTGAAATTTGACTTGCGTAATCTTTTAAATACTAACCTAAGTCGTTCTACGTGCTCTTGCAATGACGTAGAAAATACGATGATGTCTTCAAAGTAGACTAGACATTTTTCGTTTTTAATAACCCGGAGGATGAATAATCACTCTTTGAAACTTTGCTGGGGCATTTTTTAGCATGATGAGTATGCTGGTGTTCTCAAAATAACCATTCTCGGTGTTAAAAGAGGTTTTTGGCATGTCATTCCCGTCCATTTCTATCTTGTGAAACCCGATGACAAAACAAATTACTATTGTATTGTTGACCCAATATGGGTTAAGACATATTTGTTTGTCTTGTGGATATACTCATTGGAGTAGGTTTAAGCAAAGCTTTGTTTTGGTTTGGTCTGAATACGTTGTTTGAATATGCCGGTTTAAATACCTGTGAATTGGTGGGAAATCTTTGTGGTCTTATGTTAAAATTCGGCTTTGTTTGTATAGGTACTATTGGGAATATTGGTTTTGTTTGAAATTGGTTGTGTTGTGTATGTGCATTAAATGTGTTTACTGGTGGATTGAAAAACTGATTTGAATTTGTTGGTGAATAAATGTGGCATTGTTTGTTATAAAGATCTCTTTTGAGTCTTTTTGCAGCCTCTTTGCCACAGACATGCTTTGTCACGTTGGTTTGCAAAGTATATTCTTAAAGTTGTTTTAATTCGTCCCAACTCGAGATATTTTGGTTGCCTAAAATTAGTTTCGCATTAACCGAAAGTTTAACAATAATATAATTTATCAAGTAAATATTCCGAAAGTTGTTGGGTTCATTTGATTTATAAAATACGTCAATAATACTTTCACAAATCGATAAATATCTATTTAAGTCTTTTGGATTACGAATTTAACGAAATTATGGTATGCAACTTAGATAGTCTGGTTTAAATTGCGCCATTGATAAGTTACTACTATTAGAGAAATTTGGTATATCAATATTATTATTTTTTAAACGGTATTAACTGAATATACTAAACTAATTATATCTCTTGATTGGGACGCAGAGACAGCTAAAGGTTTTATTTGCAAATGAGATGAATTAACTTGTTAATAACATCGTTAACGTCAGAAATAAATATCAATTGCACCCTGAACTGGTGTTTTCGATTTTCAGAAATCCGCTCTGGCACCGCACAGTAAACAGTAACATAAGTTCTTTTTCGGTTAGTTCGATATCGACCACGCCTATAGTCAATTGATCACACTGATTAAGTTAATCGATCAGCCGACAATCAAACCGGAAAAATCTGCACGGCTGCGCCAGTTAAATTATCAACTTTTTAAAAAACTTTTATTTTAAAATTTACAAATTATAGATTCAAAAATATAGTAATAATAAACAATAGTAATTTGTTCAACTGACTGACTGTACAGAAAAAATGCATGAATATATAAAATGCAACGTAAACAGTATTATTGTCCATTCAGCAAATGTTAGTTATATAACTCACGAAATTTTTTTTTTTATATATGACAATTATTCAGGATTGCTCTAGAGACAAGACAAAAGACGAAAAGTTTGTTCAAAGCAGTTAGTGTTTGTATATAAAATATTTTTTCTTTTTTTTGTGTACATAAGCATTTTTTTCTTTAAAAAATGTTAAGCTAAAGTTCCTTAAAAACAAATTTGGAATTTTAGATTTTTTTAAACTATACATTACAAAAACGGCAAAACACGATAAAGTTATTATATTTTTTGCCAATAAACCTCAACTTAAGAAAACCATTTATGTACAGAGTATATGTAAAGAAGTGCTATGTTTGCCTAAACAGAATTTTTTGAACCCAATTCTGTTTTCACCAACAAAAAACGCGGCAATAAAATCTCCATTTACCATTTTTGAAAATTTTAAGAAAACATGCGGTTTTCTGTCATTTTTCGAAAGTGTGTCAAATTTAGCAGTTAAGATGAATCACGCGATTACTTTTTTGGTTTTTAGAATAAAAACTTTTTGCGAACTCACATTTTACTTAGGACAATTATTTTAAAAAATCCCACATCTAAAGGATCAGAAATTCGTAATGTTTTATACAACTCCATCGTGACGGTTAACAGATCAAAAAACTCGATAAGGGTATATGTACTATATCTACAACGGGTCTGAAATGAACTAATCCCAAAAACTTAAACATTTCTATAACGAATCCGAAATTTCATCTTGTAGCTTCCTTAAAACAAAATATATTTTAAACTACTATACGGGAATAAAATTGGCATTGCTTTATCTTTTATGGTAATCATCTACACATGCTTTATATTTACCAAATCTCAATATACAGGGTGTGTGAAAATGTATTCGCACATATAAGAAAATTAATTAACTTGCGTCTTTGTGAAAATTGGAATGCAATAAAATTTGCTTTTATTGTTGGGTAGAACTAGATACCCCTTTTAAGTAGCTAAAAGGAAAAGCCTTTAACAGAAATGAAACATTTTAACTTTTTTTTGAAAATATGGATTTTATTACTAAGATCTATTTCATTTTATCTTTAAAATGTCACTTCATTATACGCGGTGTCTGTAGTAATAAATACAATAATCTTTAAAGTTTTGGCTTAACTGGGGAGTAGAATGGAATTTTGTGATATTCTCTGATGATAGCCGGATTGGGCTATTAATTGACATACGATCGGTACGAGTCTGTGGAGGTCTCGGAATAATACAGTAAACGATAGATATGTACATATTATAATAAAAATAAAATTTGCAAAAAAGTTAAAGAGCAAAACAGATAATTTTTCGTTTTAAGTAGGTACGAAAAGGTTATACCTAGGTCTACTAAATAATAAATAAAAAAAATTGTTTTTGCCAAAATATAAGTCAATTTTGTTACAAATATATGTAAAAATATTTTCACATACCCTGTATATTATTATTTGCTCAATATAAAGCCCTTGTAAACAATTACTATAAAAGACAAACAAACTCCATTTTCATTTTCGTATTAGAGATTAAAAGAAGTTGTGTTTTAAGAAAGATAGAAGACAATAAAGTTTCGTTTACAAAAGCAGTTTACAAAGCAATCCCTTTTTTTTTGGTTTTCAATAGTTTGTCTTATTTAACATTAAGAATATAAAAAAATACAGATTTTTTATGCTCGAGTGGCACTAGAGAGCTTGAGAGAAACGAGAAATTCTCGGCGAGAGAAGGCCACTGTCTCGTCTCGTGCTACGACAGAAAAATGCTTTCCTGTCTCGTCGAGACGAGACGAAGCATACGAGGCAAGAGGGGAGAATCTCTCGTTTTGGCGGCATCACTAAAATAAATATTAACTTAGAGTGAAATTATTTCAACGGAATTCGGTGAATTTCAGCTAAAAATGGAGAATGGCTTTTTTCAAAATCAAAGAAACTTAGGACCTAGATGCCCAAATTTAAGTGAAACGGTGGATAAATAAATTAACGTAATCTCAGATACAAATAAAGATATATCACAAAATATATATGAATTTTAATTTAACCAGCTCAAGTGGTATAATTTCCTTAAACAAATTATTTTCAAACGTTGTCAAAATCAGAAAATACAAAATACTATGAATCAAGAAAGCACACAAGTAAATATAAGTCAGTTGATTTATTTTAAAAGTTCCGATAGACATAAATTAATTTCAAACAGAGTAGGTTGTGCCTACCGAAAGCTATTTTTTTTAATATACCACTTTCTCTAACCAACACAAAAATAAAATGTATCTACTTATTAAAAATTGAACTCAATGATTTTCTAAAAAGACTTTAAGGCACGAAAGTGAATTCCATTCATACGAAATATAACTTAAAATATAACATCCCAAAATAAAAATTAAAGCAAAAATTCAACCATAATAACCATCACTTATATCTAAATAACTTCTTCCTTTTGCTAGGCAAAATATTTGGAAACAAGGAATGCTCACCTAGCATTAAATGAAACACTATTTAATGTTTCAAATTAAATAAATTAAAATATCAATAGTAAGGGCAACTATCGCCCAAACATTTGTTACTGCATCAAATAAATATTAACTCAGTAATAAAGTTAAATTATTTTAACTGGATCCGGTCAATCTGAGCTAAAAAAAATGGGGAATGGCTTTTTTCAAAAACAAAACAAAGAAGCTTAGGGCCTAGATGAATGCCCAAAATGATTTATAGTTAAACAATAATTTTAAACAAAAACCGTAGTAATAATAAATCTACTCACCTCACGCCCCACATTAAGGTAAATTTAAGGGAACAAAGGCAACCTGCACTTCAGTGTAAATATGAAGCCAGTATGGCGGTCTATCCTCAAAAGTTCCTCTTTCAAGAAAAAATACTCGAACGGAGTGCACAAAATGAAGCAAAACACAAATCAAATCAGGCCAAGGAAATTAAACCGACATTGTGGGAAAATTCTTAGCGAATTCACAAGATAAACCTGGATTTTTCTACCCCAAACCGGAAGCTAAATAAAGCAGATTGAAGCAGACGTGAAAGTGGCGTTGAAATAAAATAATGAAAAAATAGAACTTTTATCTTTTAAAACTGATGCCCGAATCACTTACTCTGAGGGCCCCTTTGTAAAACTGTGCTAGCGCAAACTGCTATTTCCATCTAATCGCTGACACCAAAGTCAAATGGCAATACAGATTTCCTATAGGACATTTATAAATGTCTAAAAAGACCAATAACGAATTCGCATTTCGAGACATGCGCAGAAATATTTTGGGGGTCTTGCAACTGCTGGCTAGGTTAGTGCATGAAGATTTTATTGGCGACCGTTTTATCGCAGATACACTTAAGTAAACTAAATGTAAATTCTAAAACAACTTCAATCCCAGCTACTAAATTTATTCCGTAGTTAGACTTCAAAATAGTGACGTCCCTCTTTGAATAACATATTAAAATCGGTATTAGGTTAGCGAGTTTAAGGTTACTAGTGAGTTTAGGTAATACGTGTATGTATATTTTTTTCACACATATTATTACAGATTAGTTATCATTTGGGCGCCAACTTCAAAATGTCCCTATTTAAGGAATAAATAAAATATTCTTTTTTTACTTTTTAGCGAATTCTTTTTTAAATATTTTATTTCTCACTTTTTTGTGATTTTTTACAAGTTACATCAGTTACACAGTTAATTTAACTCGCATTCACCAAATACTAATTTATTAATTTAAAAATTTTAAATTAATAAAATTACATAAAGGGATAGGTCGAATTGAGAACCTCCTCCTTTTTTGAAGTCGGTTAAAAAATACTACTTTGTCCTACCCTGGTTTGCGCAATTCTCCACCTACAAATACTACGGGAAATAAAATAGCTAACCTACACAGAAAAAGAAAGAACGTTTCCAGTTATTATTGAAATTAAGTATAATTATGTACTAAATGTGAAAATAAAACTTTTCTGATTTAAATGATATATAAAAATTTCAAACATACAGTCAAACAAATAGTACAATTTATTAATTAAATATTAAATTTCAAATTAGCTTGAGCTGCCATATATTACGGTTGTCCCGAAGCTGCAGTTTTAAGTGAAATTGACAGCCCAGAGGCATGCTTCAATTGACATGCCACACATAACCTAAACTGCAAATGTTAACAACATTACCAAAATAGTATAATGTAAATAAGCATAATATATATATATATATATATATATATATATATATATATATATATCATATATCTATATATGTATATATATATATATATATATATATATATATATATATATATATATATATATATATACATATCTATTTATATATAATGTGCTTGTAGGTAACAGCCGTATACTACCAAGAGTATAAAGAACTTTTTTTACATTTAAATGGTACTTACGTTAATTAAAATATAAAGACAATTTTGTCTAAATTCTCAGAAGTTATAAAATATAAAAGGAAGTAGATTTTTGTAACTAAAATTTGGACATTACTTGACAAGAAACACACACACACACACACATTAAAACTAATTGTTTTTCTATCACATAATGAGAGGTTAAATATGTGAAATGCGTAATATTAAAAGGGGGGTATGTTCAAAAATGTAAAAAAAATACCAATACGTTATACAGTAAATGGAGCAAATTACAGGAGATAATTTGAAAATTAAATATTTATGACTTCTAAGCAATTATTCGTCGTCCAAATTTAAAATATAACAATAAATGGAACATAAGTTTTCAATATCGGTTTTTTTGTTTTTTCTTTATGTATTTCTAATATGTTCTGTAAAAGTACAAGACCGTTTATTAAGTCTTGCATCACTTTTGTATAATGCATTTATTTATTCTTTGTTTTGTTTGACCAATGTATTTTTTATCGTAGTTCTAGTAAGGAATGGAATGAATGCACTGCTTTATCTTTTTTATAATTTAATATATAAAATACCAATGGATTTAACATTACGTTGTACTATTTTAATATTTAGGTGGTTGATATGACAACCTTGATTTGTTTACTTCTAATTTTAATTCACTCTGAATAAATATCAAAATTTAATATACAGATGTAAAATTAATTAGCGTATTAGTTACGGGTAGTGAATGGTGCACTTAGTATTGAGTCTGGTGAGTCAAAACTCCTATTTTTATTCAAGATCTTGTCTATAAGTAATAAATTCTATCTCCTGTGAAGGGAACTCTACAATCTCTTGGGAATATGTCTTCATCTTTCGAATGATCTGGATCTTAAAATGCTGATTACGACATTGCGTGAAGAGATTCGATAACTTAGAAAGTCAGTGGAATTTCTTAACGAAAAATAACGGATCTGCTTAAGGATGTCTCCAACATACAGGAAACTAGTAAGATTAAAAATAATATTTGTAATAATGGATTACAATGCACTGAAAATGAAATATCGACTTTTAATGGGCTTAAGAAACTGTTTAATTTTATTGGATCCGGAGTAAATCGGGAAGACATAGCTGATATTAAATATTTTAAATTACAGAATGGCACCAACGTTATCATCACCTTTAAGTCTAATGAAAAAAATTAGAAATATTGAAGGCTAGGGGTGGCTGTGGCTTGGGCGACTCAAGTTCTCTGATCTATGTTGACGAAGAGCTCACGAAGGAGTCATACAATCTTTTTAAGAACGCCAAGAGATTAAAGGACTCTGGTTTTAAATATATCTGGTATAGATGGTAGGGTTTTGTCCAGAAAAAGTGATGGAGAAAAGGTTATCGTAATAAAAAATGTGAATGTACTTAACGATATGATCAATTAAATTTCACATCTTTTTTCCATTCTTTTTTTTGTTTCTGTAACAGGATATTACTTGTTATATTCAATATTATAATGTCTAAAAAATATATTAATAACTCAGGTAATTTAAAAATAGGTCATGTTAACATTAGATCCTTGGTACCTAGTATAAATTGTATTAGAGACTTATTACGTATATTAGAGTTGGATATTTTGGAAATATCTGAAACGTGGATCTCAGAGAGACTAACTAGTAATAGTATTGACGTTGATGTCTATACCTTTTATAGGCTTGACCGATTAACTGATGCCCGTGGTGGCGGTGTGGGGGTATATTGTAGATCACATATGCAGCTTGATGTCCTGGATATTCGGACTGATTTTGTAGCTTTTGAGCAATTGTGGCTTAAAATTAAAATGGGTGGTATAAGTTTGGGATTTTGTACATTTTATGATCCTCCCCATCTTAATGCGGTTCATGCTCTTCAATTCGTTGGAAAATGCAGTTACACATATAATACTGAACACATATAATACCGATGGTAGCCGAATTTGTTGTAGTGGGTGACATACTTTATTGAGTCGTTCGGTATAAATTGTTGTTGTTACGTCTCCTACTCGTTATAGTTGGTAAACATTTAGTCTTCTGGGCGTTATGATGTTATCATGTCAAAATCTACTAAATTGCACTGTACAGCATTTGGATTTATATAATGATTCGGATCATCAACGTATACATTGTTCTTTAAATATGAAGATAAAAGTAATATTCAAAAGAATTATTTTCCAAATTTTGGAAAATCAAACAAGAAAAAAAGCCATTATGGCAAACATTTAATGAGGATCCTATTTAAAAAGAAAGAATCTTAACTGATGGCACTGAATGAATGAATATCTACCAAAATAAGAAAAGAAAACTTTTGTTTTACCTGTAAATCTAGGTGATGCCAATCTCATAAATAAGTATTTTATTGATTCTGTTTTAAAAAATTGTTCGCCGGTACCAAATGAAAAATTTGTAAAATACAGAAATAGAAAATATAAAGCCGATTTTACTTTTTATCTCATAACTGCAGCCGACATTTTATCTAGTCTTTCAGAATTGAAATCAAACGCACCAGGGTGCGATACTGTTACTCTTAGCATGTTAAGATTGTGTTGTCCTGTGATCGTTCCCTTCTTGTGTTATATATTTAATGAATGTATCTCTAATTGTGTTTTCCGTCTCAATGGAAGCTTGCACTGGTTAGTCCATTTCCGACGGTGTCTAATCCGTCTTGTGTTTCAGATTTGAGGCCAATTAGCTTGTTATCAGTTGTGTCGAAGCTCTTCGAAAAAATAGTGTAAAAACAGGTGGTGAATTATTTAAATAATCGTAATCTCTTGCCAAGTTGTCAGTCAAGTTTTCGAAAAGGTACCACAAGTGCCCTGTTCAAAGTTCTGGATGGCATATTAACAGCAGCTGACCAGGGAGAGGTAACCGCCTTAGTTTTATTGGATTATTGGACTATAGTAAGGCTTTTGACACTCTGGATTTTGTTGTGTGCTAAACTAAGGTATTAGGTAATGTAGTTAAATTATTTGAAAGTTATTTGAATAATAGAGTTCAAAAGGATATAGTGTTTACGGTGGATTCGCAATCGTTGCCGGTAAATAAAGGTGTACCTCAAGGCTCCATTCTGGATCCCCTATTGTTTGTTCTCTTTACAATGGATATGGCATGCATATCTACGACAAAAACTTGAGTTAGGTATAATACTCATAATCGCAATACAAGAAGTAAAATGCTACTTAGTATACCCAGACACTGAACTGCTCTATATCAACGTTCGTTTTCTTATTTGAAGAAAAAACGAATTATTTCAAAAGCTTGGCTTATTAGAAAATAAATGTAATATAGACTTTATATATATATATATATATATATATATATATATATATATATATATATATATATATATATATATATATATATATATATATATATATATATATATATATATATATATATATATATATATATATATATATATATATATATATATATATATATATATATATATATATATATATATATATATATATATATATATATATATATATATATATATATATATATATATATAGGGTGTTCCTAAACATCATGTACAAACGAAGAGGGGTGATTCTTTGGCCTATTTTAGGGTGAAAGTTTCATATAAACATGGGTCCGCAAATGTTTGGTTTTTAAGATACAGGGTGTCAAAGTTTTGCTGATTTTGTTCAAATTTGGCAGTGTTATTTAGTGTGATAAGAAGCTAATTTAGCACTAACTAAATGGTATTTATGAATTCCAGTGACGTCCCGGAGGGCACGTTCACAAATAATATTGACAGAAAAAATGTACGCCACTGACTTTTTGACAAATGTTATATTTTTTTCAGATTAAACATCTAAAAGTACGACTTTTTTGCCTCCTGATAATTTTTTGTATCTTGTGTCGTTTTCGAGAAAAAAAATAAAAACTAGTTCATTGCATGCCCAAGAAGAACAAAAAAAATTTTTTTTTCGAAAACCAAGCCTAATAACATAAAATATCAAGAAAAACAAAATGTAGTTTTGATTGTTCAATCTGAAAAAAATGGAAAAATTTAAAAAAGTCAGTGGCGTACATTTTTTATTAATAATATTGAGACTGTCCGTGGATCCAGGGAACGCCACTGATAATAATTATTATTGTTTCCTGTAGTAGGCTCAAGCTTAATTTAGTTAAATTTTGTTTCATTGATATTTTTTTTTCGCATTATACTTGAAAATTGAAGCGGGAATGACCCAGTTTTTGTAGCAATTAAATGCAGTTTAGATTTTAACAACAATATTTAATGACAAAAATGATTTGACATTATATGACAAAAAACAACATCACAAAAATTGTTGGAAGTGACTTCCTCCAGCCCTTATACAGGCCTCCGATCTTCTTCGCGTCGACTCTCGTACTCTTTCAAATACATCGGAAGTATTTCGTATGGTTTCAAATCCACCTATTATTCGATGTCGTAGGTCATCGACTGTATTCACCGGTGTTGTATAAACTAAAGATTTAAGATGCCCCCATAGGAAAAAATCTAGACTATTGAGATCAGGGGACCTAGGGGGCCATGGCTGAGGTCCACCTCGGCCTATCCATTTGTTTGGATATACGTCATTCAAATACTCCCGAGCCAAAATAGAAAAATGTGCAGGAGCACCATCATGCATATACCACATTTGATTTCTTAGTAAAAGAGGCAAGTCTTCTAGTAATGGAGGCAGTTCGTCTTGTAAAAAGTGTCTATATGATTCACCAGTTAGCCGACCAGGTAAGAAGACAGGACCAATTAAATGATCCCCGATTATACCACCCCATACATTTAAAGAAAACTGTTCTTGAAAATGAGTTTCGACAATTCCATGAGGATTCTCGTCTGCCCATAGATGGTTGTTATGGAAATTCATAATGGAATTTCTCGAAAAATTGGCTTCATCAGTAAAAAGAATGACGGAATTAAAGTTGGGGTTGGCTGCTAGCCTATTGAGAAACCACCTGCAGAAATTAATTCTTAAAGGAAAATCCCGGGGAAGCAGCGCCTGCACTCTTTGAAGGTGGTAAGGGTATAGCAGAGAATCATGCAAGATACGCCACACAACTTGATGGCTAATATTCAATGTTATTGAAATTTTTCTTGTACTAGTCTCCGGATGTTCTTCTACTTCATTCAGAACAGCCTCTTCGATCTGCGGTGTCCGAACAGTACGTGGTCTACCTGTTTCATTGCTTTTCTTATTGACACTTCCAGTTTCGACGAGACGCCTATGAATATTCGAAAATATTCGGTGATCAGGTATCAATCTATTTGGATAACGCTCCATGTATAGACGTCTGGCTCCTCTTGCATTTCCGTTCGCATTAAAAGACTCTACACCTTACAATAACTATAATGTTGACATAACTTACGATTTAAAATGGTAAATGTCACGAATAATAAAAACAAAAGATTATCCAAACAACGCCATAGCCTACTACCATAGTTACTACTTTTTTGATAGAAATTTATTTCGTCTGGCTAATTACAGAAAATCGTGTTTATTTTTTGTTTTTCTAGATAACGGTCAGATATAAAAGGAACTACAAGAAGACAATAAACTACTAAACAAGAGAAAAAAAAATGATAATTATAATGGCGTTCCCCTGTACAATTACGAATAATATTAATAAAAAATGTACGCCACTGACTTTTTTAAATTTTTCCATTTTTTTCAGATTGAACAATCAAAACTACATTTTGTTTTTCTTGATATTTTATGTTATTAGGCTTGGTTTTCGAAAAAAAAAATTTTTCTGTTCTTCTTGGGCATGCAATGAACTAGTTTTTATTTTTTTTCTCGAAAACGACACAAGATACAAAAAATTATCAAGAGGCAAAAAAGTCGTACTTTTAGATGTTTAATCTGAAAAAAATATAACATTTGTCAAAAAGTCAGTGGCGTACATTTTTTCTGTCAATATTATTTGTGAACGTGCCCTCCGGGACGTCACTGGAATTCATAAATACCATTTAGTTAGTGCTAAATTAGCAAAAATGACACTGAAATTTGAACAAAATCAGCAAAAGGATTTGAGATATTACTAAAAAAAAGTTTTTTAGAAAAAACTTTGACACCCTGTATCTTAAAAACCAAACATTTGCGGACCCATGTTTATATGAAACTTTCACCCTAAAATAGGCCAAAGAATCACCCCTCTTCGTTTGTACATGATGTTTAGGAACACCCTGTATATATATATATATATATAATATTAATGATGTAATGTTTTAGAAAACTTAAAATCGCAGATACTAATTATGATATTATCAAATTCAAGGCTGCCCAGTGAATTTCATATATAGTGTTTGATTTCAAAAATTATCGAAAATTCGAAAGTTACGTGACAATTAAATAAGAAAGTAAACAGTGTTGGTATTTGTTTCTTGTAGAAATATTTGTCTAAAAATAGAGGACCTTAGTTAAATACATTTTGTGGATATTTTAGCGACAACAAGAACCATGGTTTAGACATTATTAAATACTAAAGACCAAACTCATTTCCTTTCAAACAACCATACAATTAAAATGGCTAAGAAGAGCGAAGGTTATATCATTATAATTTGTTGTTTATTTACTTTGTAAAACATAAAAGAAATAAATCAGCATTACACTCATTGTGCATTTTTGTACCCAAGTAAATATATTTAAAAAAAACTTTGGCACATATACCAATATTCAATGTTCATTGTCGTACTCGCGTTTAGATATTATTGTATTCAGTTCAGAATTATCTGACATATATATTATACTTAAATAAAGGTTATATTTTTATATCAGGATCGCATTTACCATTCAAAACTGATGAAACTATCACGAGGAGTGTCGAATTTATTTATGACACACTTCGAGAAAGAATCTTTATTTTTAAATTGTATTATTATATATTGTTAAATTTCACTATTAAATATGTTTTTAGGTACTTTAAGACCCCTAGCTACTAAAAATGTTTTTTAAGGTTTCAGAGGCGATTTTAAATGAAGATCCCTATGGCCGAGCGACAAACATGCGGATGACGTCTTTTATGGATTCTAAAGGGATACATAGTCAATGCGCGTCCGCTACTCTTCCTCATTATCCAACACAGCCAATTGTTCAAAACCTATATTCCAATTGCTCAACAATGCCATTATGTCAACATACTTCTGGAAGCATCGCACATAGTTTAACAAATGGAAATAGGTAAAACAGTGTCTTTCTTAGCTATATTATATTAAATGCGCCAAAATGACTTGTGAAATGTTTATAAATTAAAAAAAATACCATAGTAGTAGTAGGTAGTAGAAATAATAGTAGTACTACTAATAATAGTATCTTTTCCGGTCTCGAGGAAGACTCACACACACACATATACGCACATACACACGCACACGCACACACACCCGAATACACTGACACACTCACACTTGTATTATAGCGTAGTTTATAGAAATAAAATTGATGGTTTTGCACACACACACACACACACACGCACGCACGCACAAAATATTTCCCTTATTATACCTGTAATATACTTTTTTATCTTTGGCCATTTTCATTTGTTTACCTGAGCAACTAAGCTGTTAACTATGAGCTTCTTTTGAAGTATCGTCTCTGGGTTCCATCTTTTACTTTCCCATATGACAGCCAATATACTCTATTCTTAATATACCATATTGGCTATATAGGGGAAGTATTGGAATGGCAAACATTTTCGCAAAATATAAGTTGGGTTTAGTCGAGGTTTCAGACTCTTTAGAACACGAAAAACATATTTTTAGAAAAATATTAGGATGTCTGTACGGATTTGTGTGGGTGTGTGTATAAACAAAATATTGTCGAATTATAACTTAAGAACGGTCAAACCGATTCTTTTCAAATTTGTACCAAAAATGGTTTAGGTGGGTGTCTCGAGGGAGAATGCACTAGCCGATAACAGTCAAATTGAAAATAGAAATAATTGGAGTAAATGTTCGGGCATTGAAACATTTTAGAAGTCATTGGTGTAGATTCTTGATTTTTTTCGTATACATTTTATTTTTTTTTTGTAGAAGTTTATTCTACATTTTAAATACAAATTATAGAAATTATTACACATTCTCCATTTAAAAGATACATAAAAAGGTACCAAAGAGTACTTTTGAAAATAGGTAAGACAAAAAAGCCATTCCAAGAAACTTTATTTTTCTTATTCTAGATTTTAACCTCTGTATAATATTACTGCGTCAGAACCGTATAAGAGTTGAAAACTATTATTAATATTATGTTAAAAAGCCATTAAAATATACTGTATTAGTATTAGAGATTTTGCATGGGGTTAAATATTTATCTTTGTAGGAATAACTTAGGGGTACCAAAGAGTACTTTTGGTAAATATTACTGTTGTCAGTACCGTACAAAAAAGTATAAACAGAGAATAATAGAAAATGTTAATGCCATTCAAATAAATTTTACTTTTTTATTCCAGATTTTGGACATATAATACATACAGTTAAAAAACCATTTTAACACACTAAATTTCGTTATTCCAAATTCTGGTTCAGGTTACACTTTTATCTTTTTAGAATTAAGGTACCAAAAATTTCTTCTGCTAAATATTACTGCGGTCAAGTTCGTAAAAACGCGGAATTATATAAAATTCAAAGATTTGTTTATTCCAGATTTTGGATGAGGTTACACTTTTATCTTTTTAGGAAATAAGAAGGTACCAAAAAGTAGTTTTGATAAATGTTACTGCTGCCAGTGCGGTCCAAGGAGGGAAAAACGCGGAATAATATTTAAAATTAAAAGTCATTCAAAGATACTTTATTTTTTAGCCCAGATTTTGGATGAAGTTACACTTTCATCTTTTTAGGGATGACTTAGGGGATACCAAGAAATACTTTTGACAAATATTACTGCTGTCAGTGCCGTTAAAGAGGGTAGAAATATGATAATATAAGCTATTAATGTAATATGTTAAATAATTGAAGAAAACTTTGTTTTATTATTCAAGAATTTGGAAGGGGTTGGTTACACCTTCATTACTTCAAGATAAATTTGAAGAGTATTTGGTCACTATTACTTATGTCAATGCGGTACAAGTACAAACGGGGAATACTATATATTGTTAAAATACCATTCAAAGAAAGTTAATTTTTTTATTCTAGAATTATTAAATGTTAAACTGCCTTTCAAAGAAACTTTTTTTGTTATTCTAGTGAAGAAACCACATCCTTTGTTTTAAAGCTGAGTTCCAAAAAGTCCAAATAAACGGGGGGGTATATAGAATGGAAACATTGAATAACGAAAAGGATGATCTTGTAAAACTTGTGGCGTAGTGAAATAGCAATTGTTCGTGCTTTGTTAAAGACACAGGACATCAAAAAATGGTGATTTTAACCAAAATGTAATTTCTTAGAGGACTCGGTATAGACACATAGAATCACATATCAAAAGAATACACAGGTTGTCCCGTTTAAAAAAATAGAAGTTTGAGTCACCACAAATTTGGGTGTATATTCAAGAATATTTCCTGACTGTGCCCTTTGTCACCCTCTACGACTTTTTCATATTTTTTTCCATCCCTAAAAATAACTACTATTTGGACACCGTCTTCACACAAGGTAAGGCATTATTTCGACTTTGCACCCTGGTTTCATGTTGACCGGGGTTATTTCTGGTGCTCGAAAAAGGTGAAAAATGATTTTCATGTCATATAAGTAAATATTTCATATTTGGTATTATTCTTTGCATAGATTTTTTTGAAGTAACTAATTAGCAAGGACATCGATCTGGCTACAGACTGGTGCATTAATTTTGATCGAAACGCATTTTGTTTTTTTGATGGTACCAAATTTAATGGCCGCATGGGGCAGCTTGTCACAACAGTGAAGGGGCTGCTGGTCTCATGTGATCAACAAACCCAAACTATAATAAGTACTCAGTGGCATGCTTAATGTTGGTGTAAATAATTTAACTTAAAACAATTATTTATAAAATTTTGTAGAAAAAACTGTAAGTGTAAACATGACTTAAATATTAACAAATGGGAGCAGTTTTACGATTTTAAATAATACAATTCGTATTTATAGATTTACGTTGTAAGTTGTTGGGGGACAACTTCAAAGGCAAAATAATGCGTTCAGTAGTACCTAGATGTTGTTAGTCGGTTAGGTAAAAATTAAGTAAGAATATATATTTTCTAAACCGCTTCGGTTCTCAATTCAGCCATTTTATTTTTTTGTGATCAATCTGATTTAAAAAAATTGTGACATGTTCCTCATTTTTTGGGTCATCCTGTAAAAAACAAAATCATTTATTAAAAAAAGGCTTTAAATCTTTGTAAAAATAACTTTTTAAAATTATTTATCTAAACATTTTTTTTGGACTCGTTTATTGTCAAAACCAAAATAGCATCTGTATGTTTTTATTTCATTTCCTAATAAATACCAAATTGATTTAGTGACTAATTCTAAAATATTTGAAAACAACGCCGCCTATAATAATTTACCATTTTGTTATTGATCTATATGTATGTAATATGGGTGGTGTATTAAAATAAAATATGTAAATATTACGTTATTTAAGGTTCATTTTTTAAAAATAATTACTAAAGATACTTAGTTTTTACCAATAAATGCCTCAAAAACATATTGTTGCTATTTCGGTTTTTAAAATAAATGAGTCCAAACGTTTAACAAATTCATTTTTTTTTTCATAATAATACTAAAAAGTGATTCTATAAGAAGAATTAGGAAGTGTTTGTTTTAAATGCAATTTTTCTTCGTTACGCTGTTAATCAAATTCAAAATTGCATTAAATTTTATGACATGCCCAACTAAGGAAAATAAAACAAATGCCTACAGATCCGCCATTTTTATCCGATTTCAAAAATTTAAAAACTAGCATTTAAATAATTTTCAGCTTTATTGGAATGTAAATAAAAATTTAGGGGTTTTCATTTAAAAATTCATAGATGGCGCCAGTTATGTTTAAACTGGAAGTGAACAGAATTGTCAAATATGTGTTAAAAGTAAGTTAAATATATATATATATATATATATATATATATATATATATATATATATATATATATATATATATATATATATATATATATATATATATATATATATATATATATATATATATATATATATATATATATATATATATATATATATATATATATATATATATATATATATATATATATATATATATATATATATATATATATATATATATATATATATATATATATATATATATATATATATATATATATATATATATATATATATATATATATATATATATATATATATATATATATATATATATATATATATATATATATATATATATATATATATATATATATATATATATATATATATATATATATATATATATATATATATATATATATATATATATATATATATATATATATATATATATATATATATATATATATATATATATATATATATATATAAATATATATATATATATATACATTAAATAATTTTCAGCTTTATTGGAATGTAAATACAAATTTAGGGGTTTTCATTTAAAAATTCATAGGTGGCGCCACTTCCGTTTAAACTGGAAGTGAACAGAATTGTCAAATATGTGTTAAAAGTTAAAAAGGGGTATGCAGATTTCTCCGTGGTCACCCGGTATATATATATATATATATATATATATATATATATATATATATATATATATATATATATATATCAGTATAGTATGTGAAGAAGAATATGTGCTCGGATGTCCAATTTAATAAATACACGCAAATATTTGCTGTATTCTAGACTGCAGCGTGTGGCTGATCAGTAGGTATAGTCTTTGATAGCATACTTCTTTATTATTGAAAAATAATTATTTTTTTTTAATTTCAGTTGCAACGTCTACCCAAACAGACCACATACGACCATACCTACTCACCTAAATGGAGTTAAGATAGTGACTACTAGTAACATCGGCCCAAAAAAGAATCACATTCCTGGTGATATGTCACATATTACTACGAAGCTGGAGCCTATTTATACCAAAATAAATAGAGCTACAAATGAATTATGTCATTATAGTACTACAAAACATTCATAACTTTTTTATTATTTTTTTTTAAGTGGAAAGAAATATAAAACATAAAATTCTGTAGTTTCAACCCTACAAATCAATGTTAGGTTAATTTTTGAAAGGAATATTTATTACCGATAATTTAAAAATTTAATTTGGATGAAATATAAGGGAATGTAAAAATAAATTTTTGCTCAAATCTTGTAGTTTTGTGCATAGATTTTAGTAAAAAAAATTAAAATAATCTATAATAAACTTACTCCTAGAATACCATAACCAATGGTAATAATATATTTTTACTATTCATTTCCTAAAATATTTAAAATAAACTTTTCTTTATGTTTCATCCCTTCTGATCGCCTTTAATTTTCAGTATCTATTATGAAACCTCATAGAAAACTTACTTACACTAAATCAAAGCACACACCTTCTCAAACATTGGAAAATTAATTATTTTATCTGATTTATGATAAAAGTTACTGTGATGATAATGTTAGTGGCTAATTGTTAATATAAAGGCAAAGTGAAAATATCTAAGTAATACAAAAAACAGATCATACTCTCTATAGACGAACCATAAAAAGTGGTGGATTTATGGTGTATCTGATAGACCGTCTATGCAAAGTATAATACCCATTATACTTGAGTAATACATATCATATTTTTCTCGTCTTTTTAAAAACTAGAATCAGGTGTTGTAGTACAGGATGAAATTTACTATATTGTATATAAGTTGACTTAATAACAATTAATATTGTATATTGAAAATTTCAGCCTGCCATATAAAAAAATTCCTAATTTTAAACAAATTCTTGACATAAATGCGGCTGTTTCATAAAAAAGCATTTAAAAATAAACAAACATAATTTCTTAATAAAATATGTTAATAAAGGGTTAGTGTAAATGCTGGTTACTTTCTATTTTTTGAGTTAATATTTTTACTTTACAGTAGAGTGGCCAGCCTTTCTTTCTAATCACTGTTATATTTAATTCCTAACACTGGAACCTGTGGTGGAAGATAGATCAAAATAAATAAGTTTACAGTTACAGTTTATATCATCTGGTGACGATGCTAACTTGGTTAGCGAAACGCGCATCCAGAACCTAACAAGTTGTGATGTAGTGTGGTTAGAACTCTTGTATTTTGAACTGTTATATTTCTTATGGTGTTTGGTTTAGGTCCAAGAGCTGTTTTGTTTAAGCCAATAGAGTCGCCGCAATAGTATATTAAACACTAGTTTAATATATACATGATATTATAGTACGAACCCTGGGTTAGAAAACGATCCAAAAGCCGAATGCGAATTTGCTAAAGGATGAGTGAGATTAAATGTCTTTTGATTCGATTATTTTATACTATTTTTTTCTATTTTGTGCACATTATTTTAATAAAGTATTATGTTTTTTAAAATAAAACAAAATTATTTACTGCTGTAGATTTTCACCTTGGTAACAATGCAAGCAAAAGGTGGCAATTCATGGAACGAGAGACACGAGATTTTATTTTCTAGGGGACTTGTGTAATAGGAGATACATTACTGGCTAGCTAAAGGCCCGCGATTATTAAATTTTATTTTAACCATCAAATATTATACACAATATTTGAGGTTTTATTCATATATTAAGTATGTTGAGTATAAGATCTATCTTTAGTAAATTGTAAAGATAATTCTTTATAAACTTGCTTATTCTGGGTTTTTGTTTTAATATGAATATTTATTAATCAGTTTTGATGGTTTATGGCTTTAATGATAGTTTTATTTACAAACCTGGTGCTAACCTAAGGGGGTGAGCTACCAAGCTTCACAACGAAAATTTAACGAACATTGTTCACACTCTGATTTATATTACTGAACAGTCGCAAGGTACGTTATAATTGGTTAATATGTCATGTGACCCAATCGGGGATTTTGATTGGCGCTACAGAAGTCCGGAAGCCACATAAACCCAATAAAAAGCATATTTGTTTTACATGATCGGATTGAGTCGCCTCGACTCAAGTGGTTTCGTTTGGGTTTGTTTGCTAAAATATCAGTTTGCCCCTTTTTCATTTTTACTGATCCGATTTCTTATTAAGTGATTCTGCTATTTTCTAAGTTCAGTTTTATCGATATAACTTAAAATATTGTTAAATCGTTATTTACTTAATACACAGAAATAAAGCCTTTTCTGTATCCAAACCTTGCTTAAAATCTTTATCAAATTTTGTTTTGCAATCACTGTCTCAAACCACTTGATTAGCTAATTTTGCGAATGGATTCGGTTCATGTGCTCTTACTGAAACTTAATAAATCAGTTTCAAATGAACCGTTTCTCAATCAAATACGCCTTAGGTATCTTCCATTACACAAATTCCTTGACTCATTAAATTAACTTTGTAGACAAGTGGTCCATTTGAAATTCTAAATTCAGTCTCACTTTCGGTGCAAAGGGAAATCGAATTCAAATATTTTATCGATCTAGTTGCTTACTATATAGAACTCTGCGAATATGCAAATTCGAAGAACTGTTCAAAAATATACCAGAACCAAACTATAACGTTCGTCGCGAAATATCACATGAACTCAAATATAAACCGCCAAGACTGACACGAAGTGAAATAGAGTGAAATTCCGATAATTATTAATAAAATATTAGAACGACAACTCAGCTTTTTTGTGTTTCGCCTTGATATGACAGTGAAGGCTTTGACTTGATTGATCTACTGGCTAGAGGAACAAAACTGCAAATTGCACGATTTTGTTAAATTTCTAATTTTAGTTAAAGCGGAACCAGAATAAATGGACGAGATAAAATGTGTGTACAATACTTAAACGTATTCAAATTAATATAGAAAATGAATTAAAATGCTTCGTCATACAAATACAAAAGATAAATATAGTCCTGGCACCCAGCTCAGATTATTATATATAAGAGGTGGTTTAACGCCATATTTCCTTACTTATAACGGCAAAAAGTTGACAACTGTCACTGTCAATGATTACTATATGAACGCAAGAACCAACGGGTGCGTTTGCAAATTTTATAATAGCTTCGTTCCAACACCTCGAATTACCGTCCCAGTTAAAGTCTCAGTAAAATTGCGCAATGCAAAAATCGTACCGTGAATCGATCCGTCGCATAGTTCTGTAAGCGTACTAGGGACGATTTTTCGATGTGTTGGCACAAAGCTGTTATAATATATAGTTCATACAAATTAAAAACCGCAATTAAGTCTTTGCAGTAATACCACTGCACAAATGTAACTGTAATGGAACCACCGCAATGAGAAAGACCTACATAGACACAGTTACGAAGTTGGGAGAAAATATGATGTTGACGCGTTTTATTTCTTGACATTTCAGTTTTACATGTTATATTTTGTGTTTTGAGGTGTTTTTAGTTTTTTTTTTTCAGTTTTATACTTTTATCTCGCGATCAAAAATGGTTCTTTTTAGAACAATCATAGTGTCATATTTGCCAGGCTCCTATTTACAATTTTGCAAAGTGTCAAAGCAGTTAACCTGCCGCTGTCAAGAGCTAGTAGGATCTCTGATATACCATTTTAAAAAAGAACAAGAAAATAATGGCTCATTGCTACCCTTAACGGCTGTTAGATAAGTAAGTTGAATATATTATGAAAATTTAATAGAAACTAAAATTTAATTCAGGCATACAGAAAATACAATAATGAAATGATATAATATACAGCGACGATCGACAAGAAGTTTCACCTTTGATAATAAATACTGAAGATGATATCAGTGATTCCAGTATTTATGAATCATATTTCCATACTATACAATTCTTCACTGTACTAAGATATTTTATTAAATATCCATTTCCTCTGAAACGTTTAATGACGTGTTACGGTTTTTAGTTTTTATTTTGTATGAACTATAGTTTATAATGAATATTTCAATATTAAAAAGAAATCTGTTATTAAAAGAGTTGCACGAATAGTAGAATTGTTAATTGTTTGCGTAGCGCAGATTTGGATGAGAGTGTGTGTGTTTTAGATTTATAAGTAAAACCATTCGATTTAGCCTTGTGCTTCTTATAATGGGTATTCGTGACATTTTGTTTCGCGCAAGAATATTCACACCTAAAAAAATAATTAAAGCTACAATTTAATTTAGAAAGAAATATCTTACAAAGTTAAAAGAGTTTTATTCGTAAAGGTTATCGAAGACAGTAATATGGTAAAATACTTCACTATATATATATATATATATATATATATATATATATATATATATATATATATATATATATATATATATATATATATATATATATATATATATATATATATATATATATATATATATATATATATATATATTTGGTGTTTTAGGTTGGGAATTTTCTTTTAAAACAACAAATGAGAACTCAAAAAACTAACCAAACTTTTCAAATACCGATATTTTCGAAATCTCAAAAACACCGTAATAATGGACAATTATCGAATACATCCCCGGGCATTATCTTTAATTGTATAATAAAATAAGCTGAAATTGTGCTAAAGAGCTGATATCATATCAACCAATTCGATGTTACGTAGACCTGGGCCATTTTCAAAACGGAAAAGTCGTCCTGCGTGAGTTATCTGTATGAGCAAAAAAACGTGAACACTCCGTTGACGATGTGTATGCTGTGCTGGAACTATTTCTTGCACTTTTTGTTGCAGTTTCAGCTTGTTTTAATTCATTTCATTAAATAATTTGCACACTGTTAAATGGTCATTATTACATAATTTTTATGGTTTATTAAGTTTTTAGAGATCTATGTTATGTTAAAAGGAAAACCCTAACTTAGAAAACACTTTATATACATATATATATATATATATATATATATATATATATATATATATATATGTATATATATATTTTTTTCTAAACTTGTTATCAGTGCATAAAAAATATAATAATATTCGATATTTAATCCATATCTTAGACTAAATCTGCTTGTCATGTAGCATATAATATCATATGTTAAACCTGCAGTATATCTCAAAATAAGTTTTTGTTGTATAGTTTAGTTTAGATGCTTAAAGGGCAATTGTAGTAGTGACACAAAAGCATCCTCTGATTGATTCTGACAAAGGAGATTAATTAAATAATTCAAATAACGTCTTTTGGTAATTTGTGGGCGTATTTAATTATTATATGTTAGAAGTGTCGCTTTTGTTAAACTACGTTCAGACCGGTTAAATATTTTTAGAATAGTCCCCATTTAAAATAATATAATAATATTTAACGCACAAATAAAATACTTAAACTTGTTTTTGAGGCATACTTAAGATAGGTAATAAACTATGAACAATGGAAACTTAAGACAAATAATAACGCGCAATTAAGAATAGTATACAATTGTTGTGTGTAGTGTTAAGCTAAATATTTTGTACGGTAATATAATATTATATAATATCAATGCAGCGTAAGTGTTAGAACGTCATCTAGAGATTTTTTACATAAGAGAAATACCATCGTAAAACATATATTAAATCCCAATATAAAGTAATTAGGATATTTATGCTATATACTTTTAAATAATGTATTAGACCTATAGCTTACAGAGATTGTTAATTAAAAAAATTACTTTCCAATTAACCAATTCGTATTAACTTGAATAATAAAAGAAACATGTTCGCTTAGCCACACCAAAGTTGTACGTATAGTATATATTTCTTTGGTTGTTCAGAGTACGTATTATTTTTGTTTACAAAACAGTCTAAAACGTTCTCAATCTCATCTGATATAGGGGTAATACATTACATTTTATTTGCGTAATACCCAAAGTATAACTCATGATTAAATAAAAATCAAATTAGGTGTACTTGACCATTATTAATATAACAATAATACCTTTCACCATATCATAAATATCGCATACATTTCCCCATTCCTAATCATAAGATAATATATAACTTAGGTGTAACACCTTAGCTTTTGTATTATGGTTGTGCTTGTATGGATGACATAAGTACCCCCTAGTTAATCGTGTGTTATTCACCTCTATTTACGAATACAGCATAATTGCTATTAAATAAACACTTATATAATTTTCAAAATAATTTTGTTCAAAAGCCTAAGAATTGTATAATCTCGGACGAATATAGTTGCAAGAAAACATGTTCATGTCTAATACTTACAAAATATTAGTTACCGTAATCCCTTTAGTTTTAAAAGATTTCTTTAATATTTTTGAGAAAAAAAGGTACATATTTTAAAAATCTGATTTATGTAAAACAGGAAAATTCATTAAGAAAAAATAAAGGTTTTTATTAATATGTTTAAATTAACACTGATATGATTATAACATCTAACATTTTTACATATTACAGGTCTGATAGAGTATCGAGGCATCGAGTATTGCCAAAAATATAAAATTTATGTATAGTCGGTAAAAAGCGGATAAAAGAAGCCGTTTTATTAACATTTAATTAAATTTATTGTGATACCCAAATATTTTACAGAGCTTGACAGATCAATTAGTATGCAATATACACTTGGTTATTTTGCAAACACCCAATTTGTTATACAGGGTGAAAGGGAAATTGCTGCAGATATTTTAACAGTGAACAGTATAGGTAATTTACAGCAAAAGAAATTTACATAACAAGTAACCAATACCCAAGAGCTTTGGAGTAATAGTCATTTTAAAATTTAAGTTTTTTTTGACAAGGCGGCAATATGTGCTCTGAGCACTGCACGATTTATCATTTTGCATGAATACAAATATCAAGTTTGTCTATATTTGATATTTTTATTCGAGTTAGAAATGTCTGTAATTGTTCTAAAAAAAAACGATGTATAATTCTTATTGTTTATTACATGTTTTGTAATTTTGCACCATAAGCACCACACAAAAGAAAACATCTAGAGTGATGAAAATGGGCACCATCACCATTTACACTAGCACGGGCACGGTTAATCAGGTTAGTGGAGTGGTTTTTATCGTATCGTTTTTGTTAATAATTTAATCACCACGGTACACTAATGTGTTGTTCATAAGATCCCAAAAATCAAAACGTAGACATTGAAATTAGCTGCGATTACGTTTTCTGTTTCACGTGCGTGTTGATACTGACATACATATTCATTAGTAGTATTTTATCTGGCAATCATTTCCGAAGCATTGTTGCACTTATATATGTGATTTGTCAGCAAGTTCAGACACATAAATATCGTTGTAGCACATCATCATATCCAAAATTACGTTCACATAAATAGGTACAAATAAAATGTTGTTTTGTTCTTTGCATGTTGCCAGATTGTGTGTAAAATAAGGCTCATATAATACTTGAACATTTTTAATAATAGATAGAATTAACAATAATGTAACTTATATTTGGAAATATTCTACAAAAATTAAGTTTAATTTTTTTTAGAAATCTTGAAGTTGTGACCTCCAGTTATATAAATCGTTTTTGTTTAAAAGGGCCCGTACATTCACGTATTAAAATATTTACAGATATTTGCCTTTCACTCTGTATACTATAGCCGATAATATCTTGATGTAATTTGTAAGAAAAAAACTGGAAGTTTTGTAACTACGGTCACTATATTTTTTTTATTTCTCGGGATTTAGGACAGCAAATATAATTTTTCCATTTTAACTGCTAATGATGTATTTAACTGAACTTGAACTGCGTTAGTATGTAGACATAAGTTTATATTAAAATAATGTGGAACACCGATATGTGTTTAGAGCGCGTGTAATTTTTGTTGTCTACTATGTTTTTCTAAATCTACAAACAGCTGTGCATTGTTTTTATAGTTTGTTTATATATATATATATATATATATATATATATATATATATATATATATATATATATATATATATATATATATATATATATATATATATATATATATATATATATATATATATATATATATATATCAGATTTTTCTTTAACCATATATTTATACGTGGGTACTTTATATTCTTGGGTAAAGGTTATTTATACAAACACAAATTTTTCATATCAATTCAACGTTTCACTCATTGTATTAGGTTTTTCAAGATTTATTGTTGTTGTTGCGTTTCCTTTTTATCTAAAAATGTTTGTTTTTTTTCAATAAAATTATAGCACATTACATACATATAAACGTAAACATTAAGCATCTAATACATAAAAGGTCCTAGTTCTATTTTTTTTTCGTTTAAAATATCTTATATACTATTGGTGAAAAAAATAAAATATCTGGATTTGACTAGAAAACATATTTGGGTACAACGATTTAAATAAAATTTTTATCTATAATACACTTTAGTTTTTAATTTATTTATGGGTACGTACCCTATAGAAACGATCTTCATTGTGGATAGTTTATGTAGTGAATGATATTAAATGACTGATTGGTTTTAAATACTGTACAATTTTTTGTTTATAAAAACTGCAGCATTTATCTTTTGTTTGGTGTCTGCGAAAATAAATATTGTTATTTCTATTGGATATACGGGGATTTTAAAAATATATACAGGGGAGTGGAAGAGTTGAGAATTTGAGTAAATATAAATATATATATATATATATATATATATATATATATATATATATATATATATATATATATATATATATATATATATATATATATATATATATATATATATATATATATATATATATGTATATATATATATATATATATATATATATATATATATATATACATATATATATATATATATATATATATATATATATATATATATATATATATATATATATATATATATATATATATATATATATATATATATATATATATATATATATATGTATATAGCGGCGAATTAACAGCACTAACAACAGGTTTGATGGTCGCCACTGGTTTGTGTATTTTTGGTAAACCATAGAGTTTAGGACATCTGCTCGACTCTTCCCGTGGTATGATTTTTTGTTGAATTCCGGAGTTTATAATTCGGGGAAAGATCAGCAAGAGTGGAAGAGCATAAACTCAGCATCAGAAACAAACAAACAACCCCAGTTTTATTCCTACATCATCAGGAAACCGGCCATAAAATAAATTTCGATGGGTGTAGGGAGATTGCCAATATAGAACATTATAAGACCAGAATAATCCGAGAAGCCATAGAAATTGAAAAACAAGGTGATTTGAATGAAAGGGACGAATCATTAAACCTACCAACACTATGGAACGCAATAATTGACAAATCTAAAATCGCAAAAACCAAGCGCAGATAGCGCAACAACAACAGCACCATCCGGAAAACATAAATAATGACCAACGGCCACGCAGATATAACCTTCGGCCCCGGGTGGGGGTATAAAAGGAAGCGTGGCAGTCACCAACACTTCAGTCTCTATTCGGACCCGAGAAAGAAAGCTTGAAAATGCCAAATGTGATTTTGGCGAAACGTCAGCAAAATTGTTCTTTCAAGAACGACAGTAGTGAACGAATGTACACCGGAATGAAAACACATTGTATTTTTCCATCCGTGAAGGACTAAGAATCAACACATGTAACATGTTTGCCTGAAGAAGAAAAATATATTTTTTAAATTTATTGAATAAAATTAATTTTATTTAAAATACCTGCAGCAATATTTCGTAAATCATATTTCTATTGATATGCTCGGAATCCATGAGATCTGTGAAGTGCAGTTGTGGCTGTCATATAATACTCATTGTTTCTATTCCCATGCAAATTGATCTTTTTAACGGTGGTAGTTCCTCCTCCCAGGGCATCAGATACTCTCTACAAAAGTTAAAGAAATAAGAGTCATACATTACATTTTAATATGAATATAAATACCAAATCTAGAAAAAAAATTATTTCTAAAACTTAATGCAAGTGGTAACAGGGATTTTCCTACATATCTCTCCTTTGTGAAGTAGGCAATAAGTTTTGATGTCATATTTTGTTCACCTTCTGAAAACCGCCCAGGCATTTTACACAATGAAAATAGGAAAAGAAAATTAAACCGGACGTGTAGAACACTTGTTTTGATAAATGACTCAATTTCATAACCCACATTTTAGGTTAAAATTCAAGCTCTAAAAAATCAGTTGTTGAATGCCGTTATTTTGGTTTTTAGAAACGACCAATGTTTTTGGCATTACTAATTTGTTTCAGTTTACTTTTGAACTTTTTTTATTTGTTAAAAAATGGTAAGGCAATTGATGACTCGTGAAATGAACTTTAGCTTGCTTTATCCAGTACCTCATGGAATTCAAAGGAAGGTAGTGTTGCTAGCACTAGACTTTAACGGCCTATTATTATCCTGGAGACTAGTACCTAAGTGACCAAATCTCTAAAAAAGCAGACTGTTGTTTTGCCGGCTGTGGGAATTGAATCAACGACCTAAGAATAATATCCGACATGTACCCAAAATTACATATTCAACTACTTTAAATTTTTTTTGGAAAATTACATCAGGACATTGAGGGTTATTAGACTATTAAGATCATCTATATATCCAAATCAATTATTTGATTGATTGATTTAAGTGGAGAAGATACCAAACATTATCCTCGAAGACATCCATAAAATTACTCGCTTACACTGTTAAAAAGTTTCTTGAAAAATAAACTTAATGTAACACTCAAATTATTATGTTAGATATTATTGATCTTACATTGTTACTTTATTTTTCAAGAAACTTTTTATGATGAAACCCTATTTGAGGATACTATCTTGTATCCTCTCCACTCAAATGAAAACATCACCAAATTCACAATAAAACAAAAAACATTGGGCTATTAACTTTTTAGTATTTAGACCTCTTTTGATATATAATTAAGATTTTTTATCACAGAAAAGAAACTGACTAAGCCTCATTGAGGGCAAGGCGCTAAAGATATTAGGCGTTCAGTAAGAAGATATAATAATCTTACTTTACAAAAGGAAAAAGATAAAAACTCACCGATAAGTAGTGTTCGTTTTACCTCTAGACATAATGTCATAGGCAAGATAACACGATTATTTTGGCGATTCAGTAATCAACGGCAGAAAAATTATACAATGATTGCCATCCTTAAAGGTGTAATTACACGAAAGGAATATATACAATTTCTTGCTCTTTTTCTGAAATGTATTTAAGAAAAACTGGACGCTTCATATTATCTAAAATTAAGAAACACCGATGTATGAAAATGAAACAGATTGTTCAATCTGCTGTACAACAGACTATCAGCATTTCGCTGGGCAAGTCACAAACGTAAAATAAACGAAGGTCATGCATTGACCTTAAAAGATTATAAACGAAAATTAAGAAAGTCTTTTGAAATTTGTAAACAACAAAAGCGAGTTACGGTCCACATTATACGTGGAAATCGATCATCACACTGAGTCAATTATTTAAGGATCTCATTTCTTTCTGTACTTTAATTATCTTTTCATAATACTTGCTTTTCTCATATCTGGGAGGTTGCTCTTATAATTTGAACAAAATATATATTGAGAATCAATTGGTTAAAGTATGTAATGTTTTTATATTCTTTATTATGAAAACCTGTAAGATATCAAAATAATTTGTGTAACTTATGTTATTTAACATGTATTTAATATTAATACTCAAATTATTGATGTGTACAATGCGGACGAAAAAAAATGACTTCAGGCAAATTCTGTTTAGTTTATGACCCCGTGAAGTTTCCAGGTTTTATTTTACAAAATATTTACCATGAAAAAAAGTTAAAATAATTATGTTTCTATTTAATAAAGTAAATAAGTGAAACCAGGGTTCCTGTATTTGGAGAGTCGATACCGCTAGTGTCAAAAACGGCCAAACTGGTACGATAAGAATAAGTTTCCTTTCTTTGCTACATAAAAAAACAGGTAAATTAACTACTTTTTAGGTTAGAAAACGACAAATACTTCAATCTGATAGATGCCAACCTAGCATGTAGGCGTGGATATAAGGAAACCGGTAAGATTTTTTGTAGAGTTTTATCTAAGACACAGATCATACCTTAATAGTAATACAGATCTTACCTAATCAGATTCATAATTCTTTTATGTGTTTATTGTTAATAATCGAATTTCTTTCATGAAATTCATTCGCCATTCTTTAAAATTTTAGGCACAGGTACATATACAGGAACTCTAGTAAAATCAAATTATAAAATTTTAATTTAATTTAAAAATATGTAGAATACTGTAGATACTGTATCATGTAAACTATACGTTTGCAATTAAAATGGTTAGTTTGTGACATATAATTACTATCTTGTGCGGCATTGCGTATCATCTTTATAGACCGGTGCCCCCATGACATTTATTTTTGACGCGATTTTCTCCTATCTGCCATTAGGGATGGTTTATCTTTATGCAAAAATAAGCAAGAGTAATAGCTGAAATCACACTGTTAAGCAAATTTGAAAATTTTATGAAAAGTGGAGATTTGAATCAATATTATCCCGTCTGCCATATATTGTAAAGGTAAATTCAAACAAAAAAAGTAGCCGGAAGCTAAATGGCTGAAACCACAGGTTAGTGTAAAGTATCAATTTAATATTGATAAGAAACTATTGATTTCAAAATGTCGCCAAAATCGGATATTTGGATCAATTACCTCCTGTCTGTTAAACTGACTTTAAGTTATGTTTACAATTTATTACAAATATTAAATTTGTATCTATGTGCTGAGGTATTGAACAATTTTGTCCCATATGCCATTTGATAGTTTGATATGAAAATTAAGCCTTAAGAATTAACAGAAATAATAATGTTAAAATGTTTCAAAGTTTAGATCAACTTTCTCCCGTCTGCCAGTTATTTATATTAAATTATGCACTAATAAAAGCTCAAGTTTCGAGTGGCAGAAATTGCAATTAACGAAAATAACAAATTACAATTAACGAAAAAGATGTTTACATCGTGAACATTTTCATCCCATTTCTCATTTCTTTTAATGTAATGTAGTTATGGAAATATGCATCTCTCCGCCATGGCAAAAACCCCATAAAATACATATGTTGCTCAATTATTGTAAATATGCAATTTTGCATTATTATATAATATATTTTTTAAACATGTATACATAAGCAGTCATTCTGCCACTTCATATTAAGTTGTTTTGATAGTAACTTTAATCATCTATCCAGTTGGCAGACGGTAGAAAAAAAAATTGAAAATTAACAATAATTATGCAACATATGTATTTTATTGAGGGTTCTACCATGGTGGAAATATGTATATTTCCAAAACTACATTTTATTAAAATAAGCGGCACACGAGTTGAAAACGTTCATGATCAAAACAAGTTTTTTTGTTATTTCGTTAATTGTTTGTTAGGACTTGAATCAGCCTGCAATTTCTGTCAATCGAAAATTGCTCCCGAAAAGATACATATATGGTAAGTGACGTGATAATGAAAGGGGTACACGCTGTAGGCAGAGAGACTACTTTAATCACAATAATGCACCAGTTTAAAAATAATGGTATGAAATAGTCTTTATTACACAGGACCAAAGTCTTTGTATTTATTTTAATTTTCATTATTTTCTAAAATTATTATTTAGATATAGATTTATTATAAAATGTGGTAAAGCCCTCTATTTTAAAATAATTTATATCTTCCACTTTAAAGTTTCTGATAATATTATAACCATAATATAGTTTAAATTAGTTTGATCTAAATATATTGTTAGTTTCTCATTTTTTTGTAAACTTCTAATATTTAAATTATGTTTACTTGATAGATAAGTTACCTAATCCATGCCGTCAAATACCTCTGTCTCCAAAGCCCCGTATCCATTCACTTCATTAAAATAATCCAATTCTTATTATTGTGAATAATAACTTATACTTCTTAGAAGCAAGAAATTAGTTATCAGAAAATTAGAAAATAATTGAAATATGCCATTCTACTCCAAAAACACCGAATAAACTTATCGAAAGTACATATTTTGTAGTGATTGAAATATAATATACATTTTAAGAGGAATTAATGGCAGATGGGAAAAAATTGATCTCAAAATTGAAAAATTTTGACACTTCAAAAAATTATTATTAAATCTTTGTACTACTTGGATTTTTCTGACAGTGCAAAAATAGATTGTTCATCTAAAATATATTATAACAAAACAAGTTTTAAGCGGGAGAAAATTGTTCAGCATCTCAGGAGTTTGATACAATTTTAAAAATAGTTGAATATTATTTACACCAAACAAGAATTTCTGCCTTTGATTTACAGATGTCATAAATCGTAAATATAACTTATATTCAAATTGGCAGACTGGAGGTCATAAATCGACATGTCCGATTTTGGTGACATTTTGACATTAATAATATGATACTTTATACTGACCTGGGGCTTCAGCCATTTGGCTTTTGTCTACCTTTTTGTTTAAATGAACATGAAAATGAAAACATTTTTAAATGTGCATATCAGTGTGTTGTCAGACGCGGGGCTCTTTGAGATTTCAGCAATTCTACTTATTTTTGCATAAAGAATAACCACCCTTAATGGCAGACGGAACAAACAAAACATTTTTTTATATTCAAAGATTTAAGGAATGTATTTGAAAGTTTCAAATACACAAAAAAGTTCCATATATTATTGAATATTTGAAAATAAACATAATTAACTGAGACAAATGGCTTTAAAATACATGGGATCCGTTGATCAGATTATTTTACCAGGCAAATAAAATCAATGTCGACGCTTGGTAGAGACAAGTCAAAAAAAAAATGTTATATTTTTGTTATTTAGTTTCAGCGACAAGGAAATTCTTTATAACCGAGGAATTCCGCTAAACGTTGAACTTATTTATAAAAATAATTTTGCGCCGAAACTCTTACTCTTTGTAATGATGAGGAGTACGTATAAATATTAAAAATATATACATTCATAACACATACGAGAATTTTAAGCAAATTATAAATATATGTTTTGTTTTCAATTTGCCTGCGGTGGCCCGATGAGCTCTGAAAAGTCAAACGATCATCGTTTGACTAAAATGGATCATCGCACCTACGGCATTGCAGGACATGTTCCTGACTGGAATTGTGGTGTCCTTGTTGTGACGTTGGTATAATGTGAATTGGAATAAATATTACCATTATTGATCCCAACGAAAGTCAGAATTCAACATTGTAATTATTCAATGCCAGTCGTGATATTAGCCAGCGGAGTAGTTGTTTCTGTGATTCAATTTTGTATCTTTGCCCTACACGGGGCTCACTAGTCTGTGGCGGCTTGATGAGCTCCAAAAAGAGCGAAATCGCGATCGTCTTTTGACTGAATGGATTGTTGCGCCTTCAGCATTGCAGGACATGTTCCACACATTGACTGTGATATCTTTGTTGTGGCGCTGGTGTAACGTGAAACAAAAATACATAAACATTCCAATTTTTTCTTTTCTATTTCTAAGAAATTAATCTTTTTCATATGAATCATCTTAAGAGAATGCTCCTCTTCAGCCTTCTTCATAATTTGTTGTGCGCATGTCGTTTGTGACTTTAATAAGTCCAATTTAGCTTAATCCTGTATTTGCAGTCTTCATTGAGTTTACTTTTGTATTAAATTTTTTGGGCGGTTAAAAGTTAGTGAAAAAGTTACTTTTAGTACAAAATTTTATAAGTAGATGCTTGAAGCTCGCTTACTTAGAGTAGAAGATCTTGGAGATTTTAGTTTTTTTAGGTGTTCATATTGCCCAAGTATTTTCCACTGGTTTAAAATAATTCTCTTCTTTGTTTGTGGTTTCTTAATTTGCGGTTGTGGTCGCTATTTGTTGTAAAATATTAATTTTAAAAAATACATATTTTTTGTAAAGAGAGAGTGGTTGGTTCCTGTGAATATGAGATTCTAAATAATTATTTTACAGTTAATTTTCAGACGCCTCAGGAAAATGCTTATTAAATTGGTATACTTATTTAAAGACAGGCATATTCAGATTGTAATACAGTCTACATTAAAAAAAATCTATAATTCCATGTAGATAAATAAAGATTTTCTCTTTTTAAAGTCAGTCGCACAAAAATTGACAGAATAATATTTTTTACATGGCGGGTTTGATAATTTCTTTGCCAATGGGAGAGTTTTATAGGTATTTCAAAATAAAACAAGGAGTTTAATGTACGAGATATTAATTAAATATGTTACAAATTTAACAAAATAGTCGTTGTTTTTTCATGAAACCAACATGTTTATTGGGTACGTTTTTAGCTGTTTTCAAAGTAATTTTCTAAATATAAATTTTAAAAAAATTGTGTCTGAATTTTATATAGGATGATACTTGGAATTTGAATCTGACAGGCCGATAAAAGTTTTTTATTGAATTATCTGGTGTATTCAATTAAAAACTATTGCAGTAGTACTGAAATCGTCTTTATGTTATAGTAAGTTCTTGAAATATATTGGTTTTTAATATTTTATTTGACACAATAAATAATTAATGATGAAAAATCTGTCTAAGTATTGGTTGTGAAAAACTAGAATAATTACTAAATGAGGTTGTGTTAGCAAGCTAGAAATAAGCTGCAGTCATCCACTTAACTGAATCTAAATATTTCTTATACTCTGTTATACCACTAAGCGTTCCTGGCTATAAAGTATTATTAGAAAGAGTATTATTTTAATAAATGCCAGTATTCTTTTAATTAAAATTGTTTTATACCGATATTTATCCTATTTACAAAAATAGTTTGACATTACTAAGATAGCGTTCCTAATACGTTATAATTGTAAATATATTTTAGTTCTGGCAAAAGCATGGTTGTGCGTCATATTGTAATTTTATTTGTTTTACATTTTTTCTAAATATATTATAGTTCTATTATTATTTCTGTAATATGTTGCATTCATATATGTAGGTAAATAAATGACTTTATTTAAAATAAAACAATACAGTTTGTAATTTTATAATTTTCCGCCCACCGTTCCCTTGTTACAGATAAGATACAGTGAAAAGTATTTAGATTAAAACATGTCCACTGACTCATTGCAACCTCGAACCTCTTAAGGCCGTTTTACATGCTGCAATTCTTTCTTGCAAGTTGCAATAGTCTTGAACAAAAGCATGCGCAGTGGCAAGCATTTGTACCTTTTGTCAAACTGCGCATGCCTTTGTTCAAGACTATTGCCTATCGCAAAGAAGAATTGCAGCATGTAAAACGACCTTTACTGATTTGGATCTAGTTATTTAAAAGTTGCTTGCTAACTTCGAAATATGGTAGATAAATGATTTAACATACCCCAAAGACCTACAAGTAACTTGACAGAATTTTTAGAATCTGAAAACAGACGCGAACACCTAAGTTTATTTTCTAATAGTCCAATGACCCAGCTGCAAGGCGATTTTTCACAAAGTGCACAAGTATGCAACTGGTCTTACAAAATTAGAATTTAAATACTAGAAATCAAAATAACTTGGAAATTACATGATTTCTCAAAAATCAGCCTTTTTACAAATCCGACAGAATGTGGCAACAACCTCTAGATAAAACATATACGTTTACTCGGTATATTTATTAAATTTGTCTAGGATTAACCGTTTAAATGCTACAACGCTCGACATTTGTCGAAAACATAACAAAAAAATTCAAACTTTAATTTTAAATGGCTCGCACTGTATGAACCAGAGTGTAATTTTCTCGATGTTGTTTTTTATTTCTTCGGAGGTATTTTTGGGTTCAGTAAACTTTTCTCCAGCCAAAGACAATGAAATGACAGTGGAATGTGTGTGAAAATTAAGGACAAAAATAGTTTTTTTAGTTTTTATGAATTTTGACTATTTTCTCGTAATTTTCAGTACAGGTACCTATATTTATTTCGAATCCCCTTTAAATTTTCTATCGAAGCCATGTCTCCCCTTGACCAAGTAGATTGGATTTCGGTCCTGCAATATTTTTTGAGTTTTAGACATAAAAAAAATACTTCTCAAACATCAATCGAGCTCATTTTCAATAGGCTTTATTAGACCGTAAAAAGGAATGTTTCCTAAAAATTTCAAATTGATATTTCAATTTTTTTCGACAGTTATCGTATATCGTGGGAGATTTAGACCGTAAAAAGGAATGTTTCCTAAACATTTCAAATTGATATTTCAATTTTTTTCGACAGTTATCGTATATCGTGGGAGATTCTAAAAGACTCGAAAAAAATATGTTTTATTTCATTATTAGATTAAAAACCAAAAATGATACGAAGATTCGTTTAGTACCCGTTTATATGAGCCCTAATTAACCATGAAAGGTATCTACCTGTCGGACACATTAATTAACATAAATGTTCTATATATACCTACTGCCCCTATGTAACATAATATATGCTTTACTACTTATCCGAACAGTATAATAATGAAATTCCTATTTACTATTTATTCCACTCCTTATATTACACAGACCAACACACATTTTGGTGCCTGCGATTTTTTAACTGTTCCTGGATAATTTTTGGATGCAGAATGTAAAAAATTTCATCAAAATCAGATCTAGTTTAAAAAAAAAATTGTGTATATATTTTACGTTATAACTGTTATAATATATAATATTACTATTGCCAGTTAAAAAAACAAAGACACATGGATTTAAGTGTTTATTGCTGTGTTTATATTATTAAACTTAATTTACATATTTACATTAGTCACTAATCACATAAAAATTTTATTTTATACGACTTTCTAGCACAGAGTTTACTAGGGCAGTCTCGCTGAAGGCTCCAGCAGTAGTTCGCCATCATGTGGCTATCCCATCGTCCTTGATAACGATCTTCCATAGTTTTAATATCTTGATGGAATCTTTCCCCTTGTTCTTCACTACAATCACCTAAGTTTTCTGGAAAACGATCTAGGTGGTTGTGGAGGTAGTGAACTTTTATACTCATGTTACAGCCGAGAATATTAAAATTTGAAAGCATAGTTTCCACTAATTCTACGTAATTCTGTGCTTTATGATTGTCAAGAAAATTTTGTACTACTAGAACAAATGAACACCAAGCGTTAGATTCAGTCTCGTTCATTGATGTGGTGGATTGTGGATCTTTAGCAAGTTGCCTTATTTGAGGACCATCAAATATACCAGCTTTTAGTTTTTCCGTGCTAATGCCAGGAAATTTACGTGACAAATACCCAAAACAATTTCCATCTCGATTTAAAGCCTTCACAAATTGCTTCATTAGGCCTAGCTTGATATGGAAGGGCGGAAGTAAGATTTTTTCTCTCGAAACCAAAGGTTCGTTGATCACGTTTTGTTTTCCTTGAATCATGACATCTCTTGAAGGCCAATTTTTGTTAACCCAGTGCTCATTTTTAGCTCTGCTGTCTCAAAGGCACAAAAAACAAGGATATTTTGTATAACCACTCTGCTGTCCAAGGAGGAAGTTAACCATTTTTAAATCAACACAAATTGCCCACTGATGTTCTTCGTATTTAATTTTTCTCAAAACTAATGCAATTGTTTCATATTCTTCCTTCATGGTAGTAGAATGACCAATAGGAATTGAGCCATATTTGTTACCGTTATGTAAAAGAACACATTTTAAACTACGTTTTGAACTGTCAATAAAAAGGCGCCAATCATCTGGAGTGTATTCAGGCAAACCCATTTTTTGCTAAGAGCCCTTTTATATTGTTACAGAATACCAAGTCATTTTCGTGAGCGAAAAAAGGCAGCAGACACTTATCTCTTTTACGATAAAATGTAATATTAGTACCTGGACAAAGTAGATTTTTTTCTTTTAATCTGGATGCAAGTAATTCAGCGGATTCCTTTGAGAGATTCAGGTCTCTTATAAGATCCTTTAGTTCTTCTTGATTGAAACACTGCGGATTTGCTAAATCTGCTTCAAATTCGCTGTCGTTTTCTGATTGAATTCTTTGAACTTCGTCAGACGTTGATGTTTCTGTTTCATCTTCTGTCAGTTCGGGTAGACTGCTGAATGATGGAACGGGTATTTCCTCCGAATGCGCTACAGGCCTTCTTGCAGAATCTAGATCAGGATATGTCCATTTATGTCTATTGTTTCTATTTATTCCTTAATATTAACGAGACAAAAATAGCAGTCGTCATGATGGTTTCGCGTTTCTCTCCAAACCATTGGTACACCAAACTTTAGGCACCTCCTCTTTTCAGTTGTCCACTGTCGCAAATATTCAACACATGTTTTACATATGAAATGTGGGGCCCAAGATTTATCTTGATCTCCTAAATGAACGCCAAAATAGGCAAGATAAGCTCTTTTCACAAAGTCAGAAATCATTTTTCTGCTCTCTTTCAAAGTGTATTCACCACACACATAACAAAAAACATCGGGATGATTTACATAGGTACGTCTGCTTGTGGATGCCATTGTTTCAGTTTAGTGTCTTGATACTACAAACAGACCAAAATTTACACAACTTAAAAGTAAAGCACAACTTTACTTGGGAAAACTCAGTAATATACTAAATCGAGTGCAGCCAAGCAGGTATAGAAGGATCGGGTCATAGGCAATTACAGGTATAAAAGTAATTAAGAGCAGTGTATTGAGTAGTTCCTAGTATAGGAACATTGAGACAGGGACAATTCAAGGTATCCATTTGGTTAATTAGATTCTGGGAAATTTCTATTTGACGATTAAGTACATATTTATCTCTTTATTTGTTGTCCTTTATCAGAAAAAAAATGTCAATTAACCTGTAACCTGTATCTCAAAAACTAGAGCTAATAGAAAAAATCTGGTGGCTTTTTTGGAATCAGCACATTAAAAACATCTAAAATCAGATGTTAGATTTCCGCCACCAAATTTTTGTTTTCATTTTGTTACCCTGTGTTATTTATGGTAGTGTATTATGTATGCACTACCATAAATGTACACAAAATTCAGAAAATTTGAGCCCGTACACTGACAACCTGCCAAAGTATAAAAAAATTCCGGGGTCTATACTAAAAAATGCATCTATCCTATATCCATTTACAAGCCAGCAGTTCGCTGCTTCGATCCATCCAGAAAAGTTAATCGATTATATCGATGATATAATTCCTTATCATACGATTATCGTCATTCTCCATATATTCGGAATGACAGCTAATACAGATATTTTACAAAATTGAGGAAAATATTTTACCTTAAATTGTGACCACCTCACTAAAAACATTCAAATTTTAGTCTGTCAATCTCAAAAATACCTAACAAATTATTTTTGAGGTCCTAAAATTAAATCAAATGTATTTAAATATATACTCATTTAATTCAGAAAGTGGGTTTATCCACACTTTACTCTGGTTTTGCCAAGGTAACTCGACTTACGAGATTTTTTGAAACTGCATTTTAACCATTTTCTCGACAAGAAAAAAAATGTAAATTGAAACAGTGCTTATTCGTTTTTGCCCTAAGTGATACCGGTATCTTTCTACGGCGACTAAAATCCAACCTGTGCATGCAACAGTTCAATTTTTTTTTCAAAAATCAGACTTATCACGAATTGGGCTAAATGTTGCCAGTCTCTAAAGAAAATACGAACATTTATTCGTATTTACTAAGTTCATCCAAGATAAACTTTTTATTTAATAAACATTTTAAGTAGTTTAGAACTTACGGGAATAAACAACCCACTTGACATCTGTCAAAATATATTTTGTAATTAATTTACGCCTTTAAAAGTTACATAGAACTGTGAAAACTGTATTTAAAAATGGGGAAAGACAATTTTTTCAATTCAAAATCAATCTAATGAGTATTTTTTCATACTGATTTTTGAAAATATCTTATTAGGTCGCCATTTTCTTTTGCCATCTTTGATTCGTACCAAAATGTTACCAATAATTTATTCTAATGTAGTACTGATTTTTGTGCAACCTTTGATGTAAATTAGATTAGTTTTTTAGTAATAATTTTTTTAACATTTCACTAGGCTTCCATTTTTGAATTTTTATCAAAATTTACTCATTCCTATATGATCCCTAATTTTCGACCAAAATTTGAGAGTCAACCAGCTAAGTAGTTTTTTAGCTATGCTGCGACGGACAGATAGACCTACAGACAACGGAATTGAAAAAACACATTTTTAGGAATTTAGGGATTTTGAAACATGAAGATCTGTAAAATTCTGAGAGGATGATTTCTTTTGAATTACTAAAATTTTATTTGGCCGCCATTTTGAATTCCTACCCGAATTTTATAGTGTATCTCTATACCACACTTATTTCTTGCCCAAAATTTGAAATCAATTTAATAAGTATTTTTCAAACTGTTTTTTAAATATTTTATTTAGCCGCAATTTTGTACCACTTCATTTCTAAATAAAACTTGATTTTTCCAAATTCCAGGTAAATTGGATAAGCAGTTTTTAGTAATAATTTTTTAAACATTTCTTTAGGCCGCCGTTTTGTTCCTCTATATTGGATTTTTACCAAAATGTTAGGATGTCATCCCCATATGACCCTTAACAGTCCGACAGAGAGACAGACAGACAGACTGGTGGAATTGAGAAACGTAATGATTTGAAAAAATCCCGGAGGGTGAATTTTTCGCGATTCCCTTTTACGAGTTAGGTAAAAACAATTTTTTTGGCAGCTGCCAAATATTAAAAACAAAAAAATACGCCACTAGGGGTCATATAAATCTGTGAAAACCGTATTTAAAAATTTTAAGCAGTTGAAAAGTCACGGGGAAAAAACAAATTTTTTTGACATTTGTCAAAAAAAATACGCCTGTAAAAGTTACATGATATATCCTACTATCGAAAACCCCAAATCGATACTTTAAATCTAATACAAATTTCAGTAGAAAACCTGCTTTTTTACGCTTTTATGTCCCTTAAAAAATCGAAGATCTACTCCCATGACACATAAAATGCAATTCCCTGAGAAACTGACCTAGTCTATTTTCGTTGAAAATTTGAAACGGATCAGTTTGGTCGTTCTCAAGTTATTGTTGGCTCAAACTTTGTTTACATACACACAGACATATTTTTTCTCAAAAAACTCTAAAATGTCGAGAAAACCCCATTTACACTTTTCGAAAATATTTGCGTTTTCAATTCTGTTTATACTACCCCTGTATAACATAATATATGCTTTATTACTACTTATCCGCTCACTACAAATAAAATCCGTATGACCCCGTATGTATGAGTCATAGAGAACGCTGAAAATTATCTGCCTTTTTGGTATATATAGTATAAAAAGCCGCGAAATTCGGCAAGCAAATATCCTTGAATCTCTAGACGAGCTAGGGCAAAATGCATCCAGCTGAAATTCAGTACTGCCAGTTGAAAAGGGAATTCAGCTATAATATATAAACGGCATTCACGACACGATAACATAACAGCAGCTAATTCCCCTAAGGAGATCTTGCTAAACTGAGGGAAATATTACCTTCCAAATTATGACCACCTCTTTAAAAATAAATCGTTTTTGAGACCCTAAAATCAAAGCAAATTTATCTAGTTATATAATCATTAGTTTTGAAAGTAAGTGCCCATACCATTCTTAGGGACTAAGCGATTTTTATAAATCATTATTTGTATTTGTAATTTGTATTAAATTAAATAGGTCAAAATTTCCTATTTTAATAATTCGCGTTGTTAAAATGTATGCACCGCCTTCTAATGGCACTTTACGAAGAAGCGGAACCACGGCGGCCTGGTACTATACTTCGATCTGTAGTAACGGCCAACGGTCATACTTTTGGAATAAACGAGCTCAGTATTTTTTTCCGAGTTTTATGAAAAACCTTACGACCTCATCGTAGTGCGGAGGCTTACAAGGCCTAAGTCATCAAGAATTGCAGCAAGTCAGGGGGCCCTCTTAGTGAAGAACTGAGGAGTGGAACCGGTAAGTGCCTATACCATTTTTCTGGTACCTCTAGGCGGTGTGTGATTTGTCGTATCTGCTTAGTATTTTCATAAATCGAGTAAATATAATTCTTATATTTTATCAATTTACTACTTACTCATTCAGTCCACAATTATCTAACGAAAGTCTGACAATGACAACTAAACTGTATTTTATCGAAACTTTTCCAAGCTTTCAATTGATAATAAACCAGTCGATTTTTTTTAAAACTCCTTTTTCTCCAATTTTTTGACCTGGGACAAAAAAAAGAATGTAAATTTATACCTTGTAGCAAAAGTATGGACCTTTTGTTGTGCCAATTTATTTTTATCTCAGGTGGTACCAATACCGCCCCTAGGAGGACTAAAAGCCAATCTGTACATGCAACAGTTCAAAAGTGTCTCAAAAATCAGCTTCCTCACCGATCGGGCTAAATGAAGTACTAATTTCTAGAAAGAACATAGACGTTTATTCGGTTATGTACAAAGTTTGTCTAGGACAAATCGTTTAGGTGCTACAAGGCCGGACGTGGTACATAACAAAAAATTCAAACTTTAATTTTAAATAGCTTACCTTGTATAAACCAAAGCGTAATTTTCTCCATGTGGTTTTTTTGACTATTCGGAGGTACTTTTGAGCCCAGTAAATTTTTCTCCACCAGAAATAATGTTTTCGAAATAAAAAAAAAACAGTCAAATGTGTGTGACATTTAAGGATAAAAACAGTTTTTGTTAATTCTGGCGGCTTTCCCTCATTACCGGTATAAGCACTTTATATTGATTTCGAATCTCCATTAAATTTATTATCGAATTCTTGTCTCACCTTGACTTAGTAGATCGAGTTTCGGTTCCGCAAAATGCCTCCAACGTAATCCCATTTTTACGCTTTTTTGAGGTACATTTTTTTTAACTCACCAAACTTCGGTCCCGCCATCTCAAGAGACCGTCAAAAGGAACGAAAAAATGTCAAATCGATATTTTAGTTTGAAAAAACATTTTATTTCATTAATAGAGGAAAAATCAAAAATTATACAAATGCCCGTTTAACACCTTTCAAGAGCCCCTGGTGTGCTCTAAATACGTACCAAAATCAAAAGTATACCCGTAAGCATTTCCGAGATTTAGCGATCGAAAGTAAAAATGTACGAAAAGTACGTTTTGACACTGTTACAACGGGTACAGATATTTTGAAAATGGCACACGCATAATACACTCTCGTCGAGTCGAAAGTTCATAATAACCTATATGCCAGGTTGTCATGTTTTGTTTACATTTTTATTTTTTTATATATTTCTTGTAGACATAACTATACGACTATGATTTGATTATAAATTCTCGATTTTTTATGTCATATTTTTATATTTTTGACAGAGGTCAAATTTTTTCAAATAAATTACGAAAAAGTTACATGAAACTGAGAAATCCGTATTTAAAAAATTTTCAGTGAAAAAAAACAATTTTTTTGACATGTCAAAATATTGTTTGCAAATAATTACGAAACTAAAGTTGACGGAATTCCAAATATTTTTGCTATAAAAACAGTATTGAAAATTTTGATTAGTTTAGAAATTACGGGAAAAAGGTTGTTTTTATAACACCTGTAAAAAGTTTTGTCTTATAAATTGCGCCGCTAAAAGTTACATGGAACTAAAAACAGTATTTAAAAATTTTGCGTAGTTTAGAAGTCGCGGGAAAAAGACGGTTTTTTAGACAAGTCATTTTTTTTTTAATAAATAACGCCTCCAAAAGTTACAAGGAACTATAAACCGTATTTAACAATTTTAAGCAGTTCAAAATGTATAGGGAAAAAGAGCAGTTAAAATATTTTCATTAATATATTATGGCCCTAAAAGACACATGAAACTGTCAAAACCGCATTTAAAAATGTTAAGCAGTTCAAAAGTCATACGGAAAGGATTTTTTTTGACATCTTTCAAAATATTAAAAACAAATCTGTGAAAACAGTATTTAAAAATTTTAAGCAATTCAAAAGTCACAGAGAAAAGCAATTTGCAGCTGTCAAAATTTGTTTTAATAAATTACGCCTCTAAAAGTTACATGAAATATCATATTACCGAAAACCCCAATCAATTCTGTGAATCTTGTAAAAGTTTCATTAAAAAAAATTAAAAAATGCACGGCTGTGAACACAAAATGTCGCCTATTTATTACCTAAACCTCCTAAATTGATGTCATATACCGGAATTGTTCACTAAAAAAAACAGTTCTTAAATCAAAATTTCTAAAAAAAGAAAATTACCTACCTCCCCTGTATAACATAAATTATGCTCTACCTGTATACTGAAAACCTGTCAAAGTGTCAAAAATCTCATCAAATACTGAAACCCGTTTTTCGATTTTTTTTCTTCTTCACGGAGCTGCCTTCTTCTTTTTTACCTACCCTGTATAATGGGCAAAATTTATTTGTATACAAAGAATTAAATAAATTTGACGTGTTTTGCCGTTTTTGGAAATATTGCCTCAATTTTTTTAAATCTCTATTTTTTAATGTTAGAACATTTACCCCAACTATTTCTGTTTTTAATTTGACTATTATCTGTTTTGCGTACTCAAAATATAATTTTTTACGCTCTTGTATCCCTTAAAATATCCCTGTAATAATACTATGTAAATACACATAGTTCTGACAGCTGTTATATCCACGCTTTTCTTGGCCGTTTTCAAGGCAACTTGATGTTTTCGCGTTTTTCAATGTATAAGAAAAACTGACAGCTGTTATACCCACGCTTTTCTTGGCCTTTTTTAAGACAATTTGATGCTTTCGCGTTTTTCAATTTATAAGATAATTTGGGTCATAAATAGGGTAAGCCATGAAAGACCTGGAATAGACTAAACTGTCACATTATTATATTTTGACAAGTTGGACTTTTAACACATCATACCATATCTATAGGGGAGTAAAAATGTTACGGCAGATGCTTTTCCAGAATGACTTTAACTGCGGATGATTTAAAAAGAATGAATGATGATAGGATTGCAATTATGACTAGTTGACAATATAGGCATAGGGAGAAGCAGAATAATGTGATGGTTGAGAATGATTTTAATAATGTTTGGCCTGATCAATCAAACATTGTTGAAGTTCTTGAACTTCAACAATTTGAAAAAACTGTACTGAACTACATCAATGTCGGAAATAAAGCCATTGTTAGAAAATGTTACCGAACGTTTTAAGGAAACTTTTATTAAGTTCCATTACGGTTTACTTTATAGTTTAATTGAAACACTCATCATCAACATTGGTGTGAGACGAAATGTTGAGCGAATTGGTTGAAATAAGTAAGAAGGTTAACTTAAATGAATTATATATTATAAAATATAATATACAAAATTTGAAAGTCCGTGCTTTCTGGGTCCATATAAAGTGGTAGAGGATGTATCGCCAAATGTAAAAATTATTTAAGATAGAAAACATATTTTATTACATAAAAATAGGACTAAACTATATTATAGTTAAGTAAGTGAAGGGCCCTACTTCTACTTATAAATTTTCAAATACTTGCTATCTTGTATTTTGTTATTATAGTTTCTTGTAATTCTGTTCTGTTGTAATTCTCTTGTCATTCATAAATTAGGTTCATTTCAGGCTGATATTCGTTTTCATATTATAGTCTTTGGGAATTTCTATTTCTGAAGAAAGTGTAAATTTGGTATACTGACGTAGTCAAGACTGATATTGCCCGGAGGGGTGTAATATGAGGGTAGACTACCCTGTATATAAATTATACATTAAATCAGGAGACAGTAATATTAAAAACGAAAATGTGCACTTATTTTTTGCGTCAACCACAAAAATTTGGTAGCTATGTTAACTATAAAAATTGACATTTTGATTGCTAAACATATTTTCAAAATTATCGGTGTCAGTCAGTGCTAATTATAAAAAGAATAATTAAAGGACATGGCACAGATTAAGTGTAATTTGGGTTCCAGTAAACTTCCTTTGATATTTTAATTTGTTGTAACTTTTTTGCCATTGGACCATACAACGCAAACTACAGGGTGAGTCGAAAATCGAAGGCTAAAAGTTTTATGTTCGAAATATTGAGCCTCGCAAGTTGTTTGTAAACCTATGTTACTATGTTGTTATCATCAGTATGAGAAGAGTTGTCTTGACATTGCAGCATTGATGCATAATTTCAATTTACCATTTTTGCATAGACATACTTCGGGTCTCCCAAGTTGTGAGTAAATCTATATTAGTATATTGTTATGGGGTCATATAAGGATATTTTTTTTTGTTATTGCACCATACCTCGCAAACTACAGGGTGAATCAGAAATCAAGGACCAAAAGGCGAAGATTTTGTATAGGCATATTTCGGTCCTCGCAAGTTATTTAAAGAACTACGTCAGTATACTGTTCTCGTGTCTATAAGAAGATTCTTTTGCAATTATACATGCCCCGCAAATTACAAGATGGGTTAGAAATCGAGGGCAAAAAGTTGTATATTTGCAATTCTTTAATTTTTGCATAGACATATTTCGGACGTTACGATGTCAACAGAAATGTCTTAAAATATTAAAGAGATTTGCATGGAACCCAAAACATCTGTATCAAAGTAAAAAAAAATATGCTTAAACTATGCTTTTACCGTGTATACATTTTTAAAATACCTAATAAAATAAATTTAGGACTCTCAATTAAATATTTTATATTTAAATATGTTTACAAAACAACTTGCAAATACTAAATCGAAATATGATTTTTGACCAATGATTTCTGACTTACTCTATTGTTTGCCAGGTACGATGCAATGGCAAAAAATCTTATAGGTACGATAACAACTTACTAACATTGGTTTACAAATAACTTACGAGACCCGAAATATAGATATTCAAAACCTGGTAAAATGGAAATATACAAAATTTTGGTCCTCGATTTCTAACACACCCCGTAGTTGGAGAGGAATAATGCAATAGGAAAAAAGTCTTCTTATAAAGACGATAACAACATATTAACATAAGCTTACAACAACTTGCGAGGCCCGAAAAATGTCTATGCAAAAATTGTCAAATTAGAAATATATAACTTTTGGCCTTTGATTTCTGACCCACCTTGTAATTTGCGAGGTATTATGTTATTACAAAAAATATTCTTATGGGGATGATAGCAACATACTAACCAACATAAGTTTATAAACAAATTTCCCAAAATATATCTACGAGGGGTCGTTTTTAATTCACGGACTGTATGCCGATTTAGAAAACAACCGCTATCTGTCAGATTGTGTTATCGCGTGGAGTCAAATCATCAAAATTAATAAAATCTAGTACCGAGCCGGTATAAAATATCTTAGAAAACAAAGAAAAACTCCCAAAATGATTCTTGAAGAAATGTTGGCAGTCTGTGGAGATGATTGCCTTGCGAAGCGAACTATTTTTTAGTAGTCAAGACTGTTTAAATATGGCCGAGAGTCATTGGATGATGATTCCCGCGCTGGCCACCCTACTGAAGTGATTATATCACAGGTCGTTGAAAAAACAAAGTATTTAATACTCAATAATGCAAGACTGAAGAAACGACAATTATCAGCATTATTATGTTTCAAAAACCTTGGTTTTCAGAATCCTACATGATTATCTTCGCATGACAAAGGTTAGTGTAAGACTCCCGCGAATGCTTTAACCATTTCAAATGCGTTGTTGATTGGTGACTGGAGATGAGACTTAGGTCCATCATTATGATCCTGAAACCAAACAAGAGTCGATGCAGGGCGTGAGCCCTCCAAAGGAAAAGTAATGGCAATAATATTTTGGGACTGCCGGAATTTTATTGATTGATTATCTAGAAAAGAGTTAGACAGTAACAGGAGAGTATTACGCAAGCATATTGCATCGCCTCAGAGACTGTATTACCCCCTTTACATGCAGTCAATTCCGCTGCCACTCGCTCTGCCCATTGTCCTGCTCCAAATAATTCCACGGCAGCATTCAAAGCAAGTGACCGTTTACATCCAGCAATTCTTCTCGGAATATACTGCGCGCTCCTCAAGTAGTAGACCGCATTATCCTCTGTCAGTAATGGAGGACGTAGAAATTTCCACGGAGACAACTCTCTGTGTTTTGAGTTTGCAAAATTATGTAAATGTTTTAAGAAACGTGATAAAAAAAAACGTCGACGTCGAAAAAGACGTTGGTGGATGAAAGCAATTCATCGCAATAGAACATTGTAAGTGTTTTATTTTGTTAATAGCCTGAAAATGGACTAAAACATTTTTTTTTACAGAGGGAGTATGGCACATTTTTTGTGAAGAATCTGGAGAATTCTTTAACTTTTGCAGAATGTCGCGCACAGATTTTGAATTTTTGCTTAATAAACTTGGACCCATGATAAAAAAGCAAACTAAAGTAAGAATTCTAATACCACCAAAACTACGGTTGGCAATAATATTACGATATTTGGCCACAGGAGACAGTTACCAAAGTTTGCATTATTTATTTAAAGTTTCAAGTTCAGCGATTTCGTTAATTGTACCTGAAGTTTGCAAAGCAATTAACATTATTTTAAAGGAACAAATTAAGGTAAGTAATAAACTAAATGAATTTTCATTAAGTACTTACGTATTTTTATTTAATTAAATCAGAAGTATAAAATAAAACATTAATATTTTATGAAAAATCATTTTCTGCCATGGCGTCAACAAAGGCACTCACTATAGTATTTTTTGCTACCGGTGAATCAGTTTTATTATTGGATTCTAGATGGAAATGGAATTTGAGTATTTTGTGCAGGAGAAGGGTTGCGAAAAATTTTTTTCAATAGAGCTTGTACTTGAGTGTGGAGAGGAGATAGTAGTTGAGAGCTCTGTGCAGAAAAATGAGAAATGTATGGTGTAGTGCGAAGAGTTTTTTGTAAAGGAGCTTGTAGTGTTTAGTCTTGAAAAGCAGAATATTGAGAATGCAGGAGGCTGGAAATTTTGTAAGTGGCTAGAAGCTTGGAAATTGCTTGGAAGTTGAGAAAGTTGTGCAGAAGGGGGCTGGTATTTCTGTGAATGGAGACATATTTCGTGAGGAGCCAAAACCTGGTAAGACGCGTGAGGCAAAGTGTTGAGGATGTTGTGCAGAATAAGGTTGATAAGGTTGCCACAAACCAGATGCTTGGGAATCGTTTGAATAGGCAAGAGAAGGTTGAGGTTTATTATAGACAGATGGGGGCCTGGAACCGGAACTAGATGAAGAAAAAGAAGGTGGGCTAGTTTTAGGAGGATTATCCAACAAAAGGTCATGTATTTTATACATAATCAGTTGCCTTTGGTGTTCAGGATACCTTTTTAATTTTGTGGCTAAAAGTTTGCCGTCTAGATCGCAGTCATCGTCTATGTTACCCTGTTTAGTCTGTAAGACCTGGTTAAGTGTTTTGAAACTATCGTTAAGCTGTTTTTGTGCAACTTCCAAATCTAAAGCCTGACCCAATGTGCGCCTTTTTTTCAACGCATGAGTCTTTATATTTGTATCATTATTAGCTGCCGGCATGTTTTTATTTCGGACATTTTCACCTACCCTTTCTTCTTCTACGTTTTCTTTGTTTTCCTCTGTATCTTGTGTTAAGGATATTACTTCATCAGCCTGAAAAAAATATAATTTTTTAATTTTTAAAATTATATGTTTTGTCTTTGAGTTATTTTTATAGCTTTAAAATTATTGATTTGTTTATTTTGTTAAAGTTACCAGAAACACCAGAGCAGTGGTTAGGTGTAGAAGAGGGATTTAGAAAAAGATTTCCCCGATGCCTCGGACCTATAGACGGCAAGCATATCGTAATCAAATGTCCGGCACATAGTGGCTCCGTATATTATAACTATAAGGGAACTTATAGCATAGTTTTGATGGCATTAGTTGATAGTGATTATCGCTTTATTTTTGCCGACATAGGTGGCCAGGGGTGTATTAGTGATGGAGGCAATTTTCAAAATTGTCTTTTGTGGCAAAAAATTGATAGAAATCAATTGAATCTACCACGAGATACCCCGTTACCTGGTAGAGAAAAGAATATGCCTTATGGGTTTCTAAGCGATGGGGCTTTTCAGTTTTCACCTTTTCTAGGAAATCATGATATGGGTACGAATGAACGAACGTTTGACTATAAGCTTTCAAGCAGTCGTGTAATCGTTCAAAATGCTTTTGGCGTGTGGACATGTATCTTCAGAGTCTTTGAAAAACCGCTGTAAAAATCGATGTAAGCAAGATGTCGATGATAACACTGACTTGTATTTTGTTACACAACTTCTTAAGAAAAAGCCAACATTCTCGAAACTTGTACACTCCGCCTGCGACTTTTGATACCATTAAGAATAGGGTTATTGTTAAAGGCACTTGGAGACAACATAATGCAGATTTATCTGCCTTAAGGAATATACCACCTGTAGCCAGACGGGCGCCAACTACCGCTATGGAAGTTAGATCCGAATTTGCTGCTTATTTTAATAGTTCTAATTTAAATAAATGTTCATATAAATATTAAAAATCTTTCTAAACTGACCCCATTTTAAAAAGGCACAAAAAATAGCTAGGTATTTATTATTGTATCTTATATACAGGGTGTTTCCGGTAACGATGTCATTCTCTTAAGGAAGGATTGAGGACGTCAGACTGATCACTTTGATATAGGATTCTCTGGATCGCAAATGCTTTCTAACCATTGTAGAGGGTGTCAAAGATTAAAAAAAATGTTATTTAATTTAATATTTTTGAAACTATTGCAGATATATTCTAATCAAATTTTGTATGAGTACCTACTTACCTAGTATAAAGGTTTAAAATACCCTGTATATTGTAAATAGGGAGGGTATTTTACCACTTATCCGACTCACAGATGATTAATATGTTAGAACTTAAAAAGATACAGAATGTTTACATTAAAATTTAATTCGTGAAAAGTTAAAATAATTTCAAAGATATCAAAAAACTCGTTTATTGACAAGTTTTAAAGCAACTGAAGAAAAAATAATATCTAGTAATATACCCACGACTGTTTTTTATTTACTTACCTCGACATCGCCTTCGGTGTCTATTGTGGCTTCCACATCGTAAACTGTGCCCAAAAAATTCTCCATAATATCAAATGCGAACCAAATGGACTGAAACATTTTATGAGTACCTGCTCCAGACCGCATTGATGCTTTCTTCTTTTTTAACAGCAGCCGGAAAGTTGCAATAAGCGATTATTTCTTTGCCTTTAAATCGTCGATTGGGGTAATTTCCAAACTTTCGCTAATCCTTTTCCATGCTTCATGTACCTTGTGCTTTATTTTATGATTCTTATGGGAAGGATCCCACAAAAGTTTTTTTGTTGCATAAACTCTAAAAACTTTAGCACTTGGCTATTGCTCCATTGAACCATGACTATGTTTTAAATTCAACAAACCAAACCAAAAAATAACACACATAAACATAGAAACGCAAACGGGCAATGCGGAACGGGCAGCATGTAAATAGTCGCTGCCCCTCGCGTTGCTATTCCTTTGACTTCCGTACAAAATACCGCCATTTGAGGGAGCGTGTAGCAGCGGCAATGGCAGGAGCAATGGGAGTGGAAGTACGGTGTTAACATACTCGCGCTGCTTACTTCCCTGCCCAAGTCCCTGCTCACTGCTACGGAAGTGAGCTGCATGTAAATGGGGTGTATAAAACAAAAGAGACGCGGAAAACTGAGGCAAGGTGTTTTGCGGTTGTACGATAATGCCCCAGTACACAAGTCAAGGTTTGCGAAAGCTGCAGTTTCTAATTGTGGCTTAGAAGAAATAGTGATTATTTTTTGTTTCCGAGACTTTAAAATATTCTTCGAGGAGAAAACAAAGGAATATTTCTACAATGGCTTACGGTTTACACTTATTATTGAAACAATGTAATAGCTTCATTCAAAAGCAAGGGAACTATATTGAGAAATACATTTTTGTTACTACTCTAGGTTTTTATTTCTATGCTCAGTCCGCGAATTTAAAAACTTGTATACAAAAATTGCTAAATTAGAAATATATAAAATTTTGGCCGTCGATTTCTAACAATCCTTGTAGTTAGCAAAAAATATTGCAATGACTAAAAAAAATCTCCTTATAGGAATGATAACAGCATGATAATATAAGCACGGCAGATAAAACAAACGGCAATATATATCGCGAGAAAATCTACTGTTGTCAAATACCCAAATTTGTCCTTGATTCCGCCATCTATAAATATGTCTATGCAAAAATTGGTAAATTTGACTTGGTAAATTGTCACTTTTGGCCCTCGATTTCTGACTCACCCTGTAGTTTCCGAGGTATGGCGCAATAGTCAAAACGTTTCATTTTAGGGACGACAACATATTAAAATAACAAAGGAAGTTTCCCGGAACCCAAACTACTTTTAATTTGTACCATGTCCTTTACCAGTTTGACTTCAAACCGATTTTCTTTTAATACTATGAATTCGGGTTATATATGCATGAATTTCTAACTTAAATTAACACAACTAACAAATATATAGGCCAAACTTGTCAAAATCTGTTAAGATATATAATTCATACCACTACACAAATGTAAGAGAACCGTGACAATGAGAAAGGCAGACACGGACACAGTTATGAAGTTGGTAGATGTTGACGCGTTTTATTGTTTGACATTTTGACACAATTTTTAGATAATTTTTAGAGGTTATACTTTATGTTTTGCGTTTTTTCTATTATAATATGGCAACCATTTCTTCTGAAACGTAATCAGCCGTTTGATGACGTGCAACGGTTTATTTTATATATAGTATATATTTATTCGGGTCTGGTACGATTTATTACATCTCGATTTTTGACCTCGTTTTGGTTTTGTTACACAGTTTACCTAAAATTTTCAACAGTTAAGCAAGTGCGGATCAAGCATTTCTTTATAAAAAAAAATCACAAAATTTTCCTTCAATAACGAATAAACTTCAACATTTTTACTGCCTCTCAATGCTAGAAATGTCAGTTATGAGGCTTTTGACAAAATGCAGAAACAAAAGTATACAACGTTTCGAAACTTACTTCATTTTCTTAAAAATATATCATTGATATTAAGAGTTTAACGTTAGTTTCATTAACAAAGTGTTAACCCGGTAGCGATTTTACTACACATAAACTGTTAAGACATGAGATATGATTTTATAGCTTTAATGATGGTTTATCACTTTAGTGATGGTTCTATCGACGTACCTGAGCTAACCTAAAGCTAACGGGGCAGATCTACCTATCGTAATAGGTTTTGTTAAAAAAAACCTTGTTTTAATATTGATTCAGAATTTTCACTAAGGATTTCTTTAACAAAACAAACTTATACTGTTAGGTGGATCTATCCAGCTTGCGTTAGATTAGCCCAGGTTCGTCAACAAAACCATCATTAAAGCAATAATAATTAATAAAACAATAAATAATAACAATACAATTCTGTTGTACAAGGAAAAGAACTATGTTAACGTCAGAGTCTGGCGGGCTGTGCATCGTTAGGTTCGATACAAAAAAAACGTCATAATCATTATTACGTATTATGTTAAAGATTAGTCATATCTGCAATTAAATAAAAAAACACAATTCTAATTTCATAAACATACAATGTGTCTGAAATCCGTTATGACAGTATTGGGATATCAGAAACCGGTTTTTGAGATATTTTGAGAAAACCGAAAAACTGCATTTTCGAAAACTCCTCATAATTTCTTTATTTTTCAAAATACTTCTAATCCGTAAAAACATTATTAAGGCAACTTTTTATATACGTAGAATACGCCTATTTAGTCAGATTTTATTTGCAACGTTTCCGTTTTTTAGAACCATCATCCACTTTGCATTTTCATGTGGCCAGTATATTCGATTTTAACAGATTCTAAATGAGTATTTTTTAACTTTTCAGCGGTGTATTACGGTTTATAACTAAATTATTATTAAGATGTAAAAACTGCGAATTGAAAATTATTAAAAATTCTTTTGAATTATCCAAATAAGAAATTAAAATCTAGGCATTGTGGACATATTAATGTATGCCGCAGCTGTAAAGTTGTTAAAAAGAAGGCGGAAAAGAAGATGCCGAATTTGGCCTGTTAATTGGGGTAGAAATATCCAATACACCTACCAATATTTTCTTAAAATTAAAGACAATGATCCGGACCCAAGCATTTTTTTAAATGGACGAGGATGTTACGTGTATGTAATAATGTCAAATTTATTACGAAGGAAAAACGTTTTGAAAGGCCCTCTAAAATCCAGTAATTTCATTGGTTGCACCTTAACGCCAACGTCGATTTACGCTAGCCGCTTCCGTCAAAGTTAAAGATCGCCATCTTTTCCACTGCTAGAGGAAACTCAAACGGATGGCGGCAAAACTATAACCATACCCATTGCTTTACGTTAAGGAAACTTCAAGGACGGCGCAAACGGCGACGCAAGACGCAAACGTTTTTAATCTATAACCCAGGCTTTATACATCCCTGGTATTATATGCGTGTTGTTGAAACCCTGTTAAACTGATTATTTGGGAAAACTTCTCGAATGGCAGGAACTATTTGGTTTTGCAACATGGCAAGGTATCTTGGACCTGTCAGTGTCTGATCATAAATAAAAGGCCCAATGAGTCGATTTGCTTAAAAGTAATGAAAAATACTGATTTATTATAAACAATTTAATTGGGTTAATACAATGACGTATAAAATGGATAGACTCAGCATTCCCCTAAGGAACCGCTCAAAAAACAGATCAGTCAGTCATTGTTTGACAGGTTTTGCATGAGTGGAAGAAAGATGATCTCATAAATAAAGTATAGAGTAAATGACAACAAAGGTCCCAGCATCACGACCTGACTCACCAGTGGCGTAGTTTTTTTACAGCAAATTCAGTTTTAAGAAGTTTTCTGTTTTATCATCAGAGTTTAAAGCGGTCTTTTTAAATCAAATTTGATTTTCCTCTTTTTTATGAAGTCAACATCTGAAGTTCTCACGCTGTTTTTTTTAGAGTTTGAATGCTAACAATCGTGTCGCTCTATTAGTTTGCGGGAATGACATATATCAGTTTTAAAATATATTTAATTTTTTGTATTAGCGGTGAAAAATAATCTATTGTTGAATTTAATGAGATTTTCGTGCCCGATTTTACACTCGTCGTTTTGTGAGAACTTTATATGGTTTAAAGCCAATGTTAATAATCTTAATTAGGTCTGTTCGCTTAACAGAATATTGTATACTTAATATTCTACACCAGAAAAGCAAATAAGGATTACCTGCCCTTTTTGTTCTCATAAAATAATAAGTCTATTTCAACTAATCTAGGAACTGAAACAGATTGAAAAGAAAAACAAGGAATTCAAACAATATAATTTATTACTTATCCAATGGGATAATATATGCTGAAGAAATTAATATACACAATTAATTAATATACGATATAAAACCTTTATTAAATTTTAAGTACATGCACGCAAAAAAATATCAATATGACAAGCCGAGAGAGCTTGTAAATAAAAGTGTCCTAGAGATAAGAATATTTCCCTTGTACAAGAATCGTGTTACTACAGTAAACCCCTCTTATAGTCAGATATATTTCAATAATAAGTTGGTGTAAACATTTGAACTGTGACTTTATCCATACGATTTTGGTCCTTCTCGGCAGCATTTAGTCGCCTAGCTGTTTCTGACCACTCCTACAGAAATTTTACAGTTTATTTTCAAATAGTGGTTACTAATCCGTAGCTGTTTCATTTTAAAGCAAGGGTTCTTCCGTAATGTGCAATTAAAATTAATAAACAAAAGACTTTTTTTACTGTCAGTGGGCGCTATCTTTTTAATATAACCGGTTAGAAAACCCAACTGCAGGTACTTTTTCGCCTCATACTGTTATCACTTATTGCAATAAAAATGCAGTTTGGTTTCCTGGTTTAAATAAATTGCCATCAGTATGATTTTGGACGTTTAATGTAAAATAAATATACGTGATCTTAAATTTAAAAATGTGGAATTTACAAAAAATATTATTATAAGACTGAAGTTTTTTTGTTAAAAATTAAGGTCTCTTACGATAAATATGTTGCCTGGGAATTTCAAAACAAAGTGAAAATTAAAAATCATGAAAATCTTGCAAAGAAAAATTTTATTTTAACCGAATGCTTCACAAACTTTATATAATGGAAGCATAACTGATTTTATGAAATCATAAATAAGACATATTTTTTTATAAAGAAAAGGAAGAATGAAATAACAATTAATTTCAAATGTTATGATATAGTACATATTACTCTAAATACAGTAAAGTCCTGTGTTGTGATATATCAATATTAGTTCAGTTTAGCCACCGGAGAGAAAAACTTGCCATACCGTTAACTTAAAAAATAATTAAATGACTTCGTCTACGCGTCAGTGCAAATCTCGTTTATTGTCAAGATTTCTTTTCTACATACATTTTTACTTTTCTGAAGATTTTTAAACCCTTGCTGTCCGAAAACTAGGGGGATGATTTCCAAATTATTGTTTTTAATGTAAAGGGAACCTGTAAGCTAACACCATACTCAGTCCTGATACAAGTGGCATAATTGGTCTTAGCTATCTCTAATTTTCTGATGTGTTTAACTGTAAGGAAGCTGATTTAAACTCAGAATTGGCCCCGATTTCTGTTATAAAAGGACTTTGCGAAGATACCTGGCATACTACATACAGCCCTTTTAAATGCTTTTTATAATAGCAATAAAGGTCTGATTATGAAATACATATGTGCCCACTTACACTCCCAAACGTTACAGGACGGAGTGAAATAAACATTAAAGTAACTTTGTATACGACTTCTGACATGTAGATACCAAAGTTTAGCTAATTGTATGTATAATAATTTTCTAGAACTCACCCACACAAAAAAAACAAGACTATGAGACAGCCTTTCAGATAATAATAAATAAATATGGGCCTTAAAAACATTGGGAGGAAATATATAATTACCTAAAAAAACTAAGCAAAACCCTATAGAGCTAATTTAAAATTATATCCTTATAAGTTCAACTAACATACTGCCCACTTAACAAAAGCAAAACAAATTATTTACATTCAGATCTATGACCTAATAAATAGAAAATTTCCTATTACAAGGAATACTGAATAATAAATTTATTCATTTCGGGAAACTCTATAATGCTACACATTTTCAGTCTTCAGAAAAGGGTGATATAAAAACTGGATAAAATTCTTCCATTTATGATTGTACTATAGGGTAAAGTAGGGATATTGACGAATACCTATAAATACATTTTAAAAACCAACAGGTTGGAAGATTCAGTGTTGCATAAAAAGTTTTTGATCAATTTGCATATCTAATCATGTTGTTTTATTAAACATGATTTAAAAACTTACTATGACTTAGACAGGTATTAAACAAAGAAATAATTTAAAAAATACTTTACATACATCAACAAAAAATGAAACCGACAAAAAATTAATATTTTTTTATATAATAAAGTTATGCTTTATCAAATAAAACTATTTCTCAACTTTTGGCGTTCCAAACTACTGGCTACTACTTGTAATCGTTTTTACAAGAAGCAATAAATTTATATTTGCCTATGGCTAGCAAAAATTTTAGTTCTTTACACTGTACCACTCAGCGTGATCATTTTAACTTTTCCAAATTACGATCTGCTCTAACTTATTAGAGATATTAATTTAACTTGCATTTTTTAATAAGGCACCCTGAACATTTTACTTTCAATGGGTAGGTCTCCTTCTCCTGATTTTAAACGTACAGAATTTGATACCTTTATTTTTAAAAATACAATGGAAAAGGAAAAAATGGCTGGGCCATAAAAACAATGTGTATGACAAAGTTTTTCTCCATTTTTGAAGGATAAAGGTATCAAGAACAAAGGAAAAGAGACCTATCTACTGAAAGATCAATTCAGAAAATGTCTCATTAAAAAAAAATGCCAGTTATATTTAGATCTTTGAAAATTTACACACAAAATGACCACACCGTACATTATTAATTTAGACAAATATATATAAATATAATAAAATGTTGTGCCGTGCCCCTAATATTTTATCTTGTATGTAGCATAACAAATATTTCTCTTGGTTTTCCATTCTATGATAATTTCAACATTGTTCTTTAGAAGTTGCATTAAAAAACTAGGTTATAAAAGTTGTTCATTGATCTCAGCTTGCAAAATGGAGAGGGGCCTGGAAAAGACAGAATATAAAAATGATGATGGGGTTTAATTATTTTAGATATATTAAATATCAAAAGATTATAATAAAATTATAGAAATAATTCTTTTATTGTGAGAGACACAGGGGGAATTCATAACCCACTCATGCTTTTTAAAATAAATAAATTACAAAAAAATTTAAGGTAAACTTTTAAAAAAAAACCAAAATGAAGTAAGATATCCCTTAACTATATATAGAGAACTAGAAAAAAACCTATTTGTTAATCAAAATAGTAAGGTCCAGAGCTATATCCTTTAACTATATATAGAGAGCTAGAAAAATTCCTATTTGTTAATCAAAATAGTCAGGTCCAGAGCTAAGTATTAACAAAGCGCTAATATAAATAATTTAACTGGTTGTTTTGCAGTAACTACCTATACTGGCAAAGATACAATTACAGTTATTTATACAATTTTTTGTACAAAGTTATATATATATATATATATATATATATATATATATATATGTTGATTTTTACTCCTTCACGGATGGAAAAATACAATGTGTTTTCATTCCGGGTGTACATCCGTTCACTACTGTCGTTCTGAAAAGAACAGTTTTGCTGACGTTTCGCCAAAATCACATTTGGCATTTTCGAAGCTTTCTTTCTCGCGTCCGAATAGAGACTCCTGACTCCTTTCATATGTATTCTGACTTATATTTTAGAAGTCTACTTGAAAATTTGTCAAACCTGGTTATCACTCATAAATTCTTTCTAAAAACTAAAATGTAAATTTACTTTTATCTGGAACTCCACTCTTGCTTAATTCTATCACACACAGATAACACATTTTAAAAGTTATTTGTTGTTATAAGTATAAATTGTATCTAATAAATTTCTTTTTTTAAATAAAATAAATACTTCACAATAAGCGAATTTACAGGTACTTCGTCGGGGAAATAGGCAGAGCCTTTTTAATGAAACTTTAAGAAAAAAGCATACCACAAACTGGTAAGTGGTTCTTAGACCATTTCGTTTCACTAAATTATAGATTTACCAATTCAATTCCATGCACAAAATTTGAACTGTATTAAATAGTTTGTTCCGAACAGACTAATTAACACACAGACCTATCAATGGAAATAAACATGATTTCGGCATCTTGCAACCCTAAAACATTGACATCTCTAAAAATTTGGAGAGATGATTTTATTTACATAACAATATTTACATCGAACAGAAGAAGCAAGAAAAATTATTATATAATGTTCTCCCGATATGTTTAAATCTAACAAAAATTGGTTAATTATTTTTAAAACATATAAGAAATATAAGGATGCATATTTAAAGTTAAAACTTATACATATGTTTATATGATTGTACATGAGTGTGTTTTGGTTTTTGTAAAACATATTAAATTATTATATTTTATATTAACTATCGAGTTACTATGAATATCAGTGTGGGTTTAAATTTTAAATCAAGAAACTTACCAAAACAATTTTCTCTAAATTATCCCAGTATCACATTTTGAGGTAGCCTTATTAGGTCATGACCATTAGAATGGAGGAGTAGTATCTATTAATTTGTAGCTATGGCAGCATTTGATCTAATCAGTCCTCAGCCATCAAGTTTATTCATATGACTGGACACAAAATAATCCTTGCATTATTTAGTTCTTTAGGGGAAAATGGTGATCAATCTTCAAAATTTCAACCTATTATTTGTCGTTTTCATGGTAATCTAAAACAAAATATTAATTTTGGGCGTTGCAAAGTACTTGAAGTTTAAGTCTTCAGCATAGTCCATGCGACAAGCATGTTATAGTATTAACAAAAAAAAAATTCGTCTGTGTCGAGATTCGAACCCACCACCTATACGACGCGGGCCAAGAACTCTACCACCACGCTACAAAGCTTATGAAAGAAAATAAATAAACAGCTTATATTAGTTAGCTGAACGCTAATGAAATCACATCTAATTTTACGTGAACCAAAATTTAGAAATTTCGTTTACGTTAGCGCAGAAGGGATAGAGCGTTAAACGCAATCTATAGTTAGTCTCTTCTCTTATATTTGAAAAATCAAGTATATACCAAAAAAGGTCTTAAAAATTACTAGATCGGACCAAACTGAAGTTATTTTTAACATTTAATGTAAGGGTAGATGCAGAAAAAAATGCACGATAAACAACCTACATAACGTTGCCTTTTATAAAAAATCTGTAACCCAGAGCTAGAAATCTTTGTAATGTAATGGCCCCAAACACAAAATGAAATGCTAGCAATAAGAAAAAAAGCAATAACTATATAATAGATTGCATAATAAAGTGCATGGTGTTATATGGGCATAAATGAACCCCTTGAAATTCATTATATGTTTATCCTTCTACTTTATTACTCTCTATGAGCATTAAAAGGTTTTAAAAACAGAATTTTGAAATTTTATCTGCAGTTTAATCAGAAATTTTGTAAGAGCATTTAATTTTTCCTTACGCGTCTATCGAATTTACTTCACTGGGCAAGACACATTTGACATAAAGGTAAGGTTAAAGGTTACTTACCGGCGTAAACAGGCTTTCAGGTTGAAATCATCCTTTTTTCTTACATATTTTTCTAGATACTACTATATTTAACTGTAACTCATAACCCACAGTAAATTTAAATACTAAAAACCATGAAAATCCAGGACAAAAACAACAAAAATATCTAACAGACGCTGTCAAAACAAGACAACAATGCAAAGTCGAAATGAGTCAGGACCCCCTCCACAGATGGCGCATTCGTTTGATATAATGAATTTCATAATAAATTAATGGCTGACATGACCGATGAGCGTGGTGTCTTTGTTTAGATAACGTGTTTAGATAACGACAGCTTGTAACCAGTGTCTACTCCGATTAATTTCGATTTGACAGCTTAGCGTTTATTGCTTAAATGTCTACTCTATTTTAGCAGGCAAAGACAGAAAGAGATAAATAAACACTTGGTGCACATTTATTTTACCTACGGAGCAGCCTGAAGTAAAGGTGGGAAATGACTCGAGTAAATGCAACAGTGCCAAATATTATTCCTTTAAGCAAAACAAAATTAATACAAACGAAATTAACCCACACCACACATTAAAACCAAATCGCACTTGCAGTCTGCGTAGCTCGCGTTGTTGCGGATTGTTAATGGCCAAATAATGATGATTCTTTTTATTAAAAACTCCACAGTTGTTAAAATGAGTCTCATCTGACCAAAGGACTTTATTAAAAACAGCGCCATCTCTCGATATACTAATTGCACAATTCTTCTTTCGAAATCAGCTGCTTGAGGTACTTGTAATTGTTGGCTTGTAAGTATGGTATTTTTAAAACATGAAGAATGGTTGACTTCGGAATGTGAAGTTCCGTTTCGCTTCTTCTTGTAGACGAAGTCGGATTTTCATTAAGATATTATCGGATTTCCCTATTGCGTTCCTCGTTGTGTTTTTCATACTTCTTCGTGCGAGTCTTATTAAAGCTGTCAAACACAAGCAAGTTTCAAACCAGAGCTGCAGCGTTTGAACATAAGTTCTGCCCAGCTGTCGTCTTTCGAGGTACATGTCAAAATATACATCTATAGCACTATTGGCATTTCTTTCGTTTATTATAACACAATAACAGGTCGGACATTTTTTCATTAGAAAAGTTTAACGCCGTTGTAAAGCTTATTAAAATATTGACGGAAGCTGAATAAAACTTCAACGACAGATGACAGATTATAAAAATTCAATTATTTCAAACGCAAAGCCTACTTGACCCAATGTGCTAAATTAGTGTTATTTACGGATGGTAATTTGAACATTGAAAATGTGCACGTAGTATGAATGCTATTGAGTAGTTCCTACTGATTTTCTATAAAATTTAACGTTGAATTAAAAAATACTGCTATTTAACCCTACTAGTTTTTAATTTCTTATTTGGATAATTCAAAAAAATGTTTATTCATTTTCAATGCGCACTATTTACATCTTAATAATAACTTAGTTATAAAGTGTGATACATCGCTAAAAACTAAAAAAAATACTCTTTTAGAAACTGTTAAATTCGAATATACTGGCCATAAGAAAATGCGAAGTTGATGATGGTTCTATAAAACCGAAACGTTGCAAATAAAATCTAACTAAACAGACGTTTTCTACGTAAAAAGATGTTTTTAAAAAAATTATGAGGGGTTTTCGAAAATGCAGTTTTTTGGTTTTTCCAAAATATCTCAAAAACCAAAAAGGATAGAATAGTTAGCAAAACGGCATTTATTTACAAACATAATTGTCCAAAATATTCGCTATTTAAGCTTTGTTGTATCTCTTAAGGTTTCCGATATCTACTGTCATAACGAATTCGGACACATTGTATACTATAACTAAATAAACGTTCAAAATACAAATAATAAGCCACTACAACATATAAAAAATGTAATGGAATTTTAAACACAACAGGTATTAATAGTGCATTAGTCCGACTGGACAATGAATTTTAATTTGTATTATTTTGTGAAAAATTGTAATGCATTCACGTTTTTTTTTGCTTAAATGTAGTAAATTCACAGTAACCTTCCTAATAAAACCTAAAAAAGGTCAAAAATCCCACTGTCAGAGAGCTTTTTTGAATTGAAATTTCACTTGTGATATTTTCATGGCTGTGGCTGGGAACCTCATAACTGTGACATTGTTGATACTTTATATACGAAACCATGGTAATATCGCGGCGCAATATTTGAAATAAAGCACCACACTAGCTATTTGTTCAATAAATTGCTAGTATTTTATTTAGCCATAAATCTATGCCTTTTTGTCAAAACTACTGACTGGCATTGTCTAATTTATTTGAGCTACTAAAGTTACATACTATTTATTCTAGGACAAAAGACCCTTCAGCGCACAAGTCTCTAAATTAGTAACCAAGAAGATATATATTTTACCGGTAAATTAATTTATTTCATTTGAACCTCAGGTGCGTTGCTATGAGTTTGACAGTAACATGACAAACCTTAATCGGAAGTCTTTAGCTAACTTTTATAAAAGTATTCCTCTATTCAGATGTCTGTTTTTAACTAATCCTAATCAATATGTGATACTGAAGAGGATATCTGGATATTTCTTTGGTTTCATCTTAGGCTTAGTATTCTATAGATATGTTTTATCGGAATTAAGTTTCACAGAAGAAATCTCATTTTGGTTAGCAGTAATAATTTGTAGTATGTTGGGGTAAGTATTGTTCGTATAAGCGGATATTTTGAGATTTAATCGGTATCCACATAGGAAGTCAAAATGAATCCATTTTACATTCGTTTTAATTAATACAAAATTTACAAAGAAACACAATTTTATTATAAAAACCTAGCCATATTTGAACCTTTAACAGTTTATTTTTGCAGGCACTCTCGATAATGTGTTTAAACACCTTTGCGGAAAAATGAAAAAGTTTTAAAAAAATTCACTTTTTTTCATGAACGTTTTACTTTAGTTATGTCACCTGGGTGTGAAAATGTTTTCAAATGTATAACATTCATCGACTGCATTCGGGCGTATACTCAAATTTACTGTCATGCTTTATATTTTACAAGAAAAAATTAACGTTCGACGGCAAAACATGCTAGAAATATTTTTAACTCATTGAAATTGTAAAATAGAATACAAACGAATGATAACCTGGCAATCGATGTATGCAAAAATAGGCTTTATTTTTTACAAGACAGCTTGAAATTTTGCAATGTGCGTTTTTTGAGTGTTTTCATAGTAGTCGTAGAAAAATTATATTATATCGATATGTATATATACAAAACAATGTGCCATTTCAGAGACAATATGAAGTAAAGAATAATTTTAAATACAAACAGGGCCTTTTGTTTCAATAGACCCGATCCTGATAGATAGTTCTACAGGTCCCATGATCGGTCCGATTATAATGTTTCACACATTAATGGATATATTTTATTTAAAAAATCGGTAATATTTCTTTACCCGGAACTCGGAAAACTCGTTATCAATATTTTCTTTTATTAGGAATAGTAAAGTGTAACCCAATCTAGTTGCGCACATAGTCATTTAGTATATTGTCTTTTCAAACTTTTTATTGGGCGCCATTTTGTTCCACCATATTGGATTAGTACCAATATTTTACCAGTTTCTACGTATGCCACATTCTTTCAGGCAGATTTTTTAAATAGTTTATTAGGCCGCCAGTTTGTCTTGCCATCTCGGATTCGTACCTTGATTCCTATGTAACAATTGATTTTTGTTTAAATTTTGAGGAAAATTGGATAATTTGTTAATAATTTTTTAATACTTCTCTAGGCCGCAACTTTTTCCGCTATATTGTATTTTGCCAAAATATTACCAGGTCATTCTCACATAATCCTTAATTTTTAATAGTTTTTATTTACGCCGCGAACTGACAGACAGTTCCACAGACAGACCAATGAAAATGGGAAAACATATTTTTTGACAACGAGGAATGCTAAATGTAAAGATATGCAAAACCTAGATTGTTTTTCACAATTAAAAATATTTCATTTGACCGCCATTTTGTTCCGCCATCTTGAAATCGTGCCACAGTTTTACCAGTTCATCTCTATACTGTAATTAATTCTTGCACAAAATTTGAAATCAATCTATTAAGTAGTCTTTTCAGATTGAATTTTTGAAATATTTTATTAAGTCGCCATTTTGTTTCGACATCTTGGTTTCTTACAAAAACTATACCAGTCGCCTATGCCGCGAACAGACAGACTGACTTTCCCGCTTGTTCATATGTTAAGATAAAAAAAATATGTTGTTTTGGATTAAGAATTTTAGAGTGGTGGGTATTTGTGCATTTATGTACGTTTTATTTATTTTCCTATTTAGATACATCTTTCACTTAATACAACATTAAAATCAGTGTAGTTCAGCTTTAAGGATTTCTTAAAGGGGCCTAGGCTGCTCTCCAAGGGCTCCATTAGCAATTTTTTAAATAGAAATAGTCCTTAAATAAGAACTATTTTGTTTTATTTTTTTTGTTTTTGATAATCGTGTTTACTTTTTCTAATCATGGTACAAACTTTGTTATATATATATATATATATATATATATATATATATATATATTATATATATATATATATATATATATATATATATATATATATATATATATATATATACATATATATATATATATATATATATATATATATATATATATATATATATATATATATATATATATATATATATATATATATATATATATATATATATATATATACATATTTATGTTTAGTCAGAAATGTACAGAAGGAGCTCTTTGATTTAATTGTTGATTCATTCGAAATTACTAAGATTGGAGGAATTGATATATTCTTCAAACCAATCATTAAATATCCGAGTTAGAAAGAGCAGAAATATACTTTAGTTATTTAAAATGGAAAAATTTGAAAAATATGGTTTATGGGCATATTGCAAAGAAGTGGGCCATATTAAAATGTACCATCGTTATCTGAAGTATCTTCCTGATCTAATTGAAAATTGTCACATTCAAATCATGGAAGACAATTTGCTTCGAAGGATACAGAACGTGTTGCTGATGATTTCGTCGAAGTTCTCCAGGATGTCTAAGCGGAAGGTAAATCACTTGGTGGGATGATATCTATTCATGAAACACCGACACCTATTAAGGACCAGTTCTTCAACCACTGCAAGTCCTAATTATTCACCATTACAAAGCGAAGAAGTCGAGGAGTTCCTGGAATATTTCAATTCGCTTGTATAAAAGATTATTTCTTGAGTATCTACTTAAGTAAAATACAAGTCTACCTACATAAGTATATCTTTTTGTTATTTTGAAAATGCTTAAAATAAAAAAATAGGAGATAAATGAATTAATTTATTATAAGATATGTGACATGTTCTCACAATTATTATTACTAAAAAAAGTCGTGTCGCAAGGCGTTAACATTTCATTATATGTCAAAAAATTTCCGCTTATTAATTTCAGTCAGGTCAACGAAAATTTCTGGAAATTTTCGGATCTATCTAGCTACAATGAAGATGAAAGAGGTTTGTACTCCAAATTTTTGTAGCCATGAATTTTGTTATACATATGTTTATACATGTTTATTATTTGATTGTTTTGAAAGAGACTAAAGTAAAACTACCCGCTAAGAAAAATGAGGGTCATGTGTTATTTCCTTATCTAAAAGATTTTAATTTTAATAGGTGAATCATCAACCTCTTTAAGAAGATAAAACTTATTCTTACTTAAAAGCTTTCAAGTTAGTTTCTAGAATTAATTAATTAAATTTAATGTTAATAGTTCTATGCTTAGAATTAGTATAAATTTATTACTTTATATAAAATCTTAATGAATAGCATGATTCAAGCTTTCCAATTGATGGCATTTTTTTGTAAGGAACATAAACAGTTAGGCGTATTCATAGACACATGAGTATGTATTGTGTTATGTTATGTTGTGTTGTGCTGTGTTGTGATGTATTGTACGTGTGCATCTCATAAACTAAAACATACCTCAGAGAAAAAAATCTGAATTTTAAACTATATTTACCTCTCAATCATTGTGTTATATTTCCTACAAACTATCTTCGGTCTTGGCAGTCTATACATTATACTCACATTAGGATATACACTCTATACTGCTGTAAACTTCGCTAGATATAGGGACATAATGTAGTTCAATTTTAACTTGTTCCAATAGCCGCACGCGCATTTCACTTTTTGGACCGGAAATTTTTGAAATTTTTGTGTTTTTTAACTTTCGAAGTGCTACAGCTCGGTAACGGTGCGTCCGGAAAATATGCTTCTATGGAACAGATCGTTGAGAATAAATTGTCGATTTTGGGAAAAACGAGATTCCGACTTGTAATAAGGCGGCAGTGGTGGGGCACTCTTTTCGAAACCGCGATGATTCAAAATGCAAGTCGCTATAGTTAATTACTCGAGGGGTATTTTTTTCGGATTTCTCATCCATAGATCTCGAAAAAGTTCGTTAACGGGCAATATCGAAGTACAGGATGTCACTTAAAATAAAAGGGGTAAAAATGGGTTAACTTTGAAGACATTTTGCGAGTCGAAAACCTGACTACTTTATCAAGGTAAAAAGGGGCTTCGACTGTGTCTATAAAGGAAATTTAAAATTAATATGGATGCATATAAACTGACTAAAAAAACTGTCTTAAATGTTTCCTTGTTCCACTTTTTTTTTTCGAGAAGAATAACGAGGGCTGGACATTGTTTAAATCTCCCCTTAAGGATTAGTTACTCTCCGGTCTATACAGGACCAATCATTGAGAAATAAAATTGATATTTTGTTTACATGTCTTTCCCTATGGTTTAACGTTTGGCCCTGTAGCATATGAACGGTTGATCCTAGGCGATTCAGGTAAATACGCAAAGAAATTTCTTTATTTCTTCTAGGGACTGGTGTGAGAAAACAAGCTTTATCAGTGTTAGCGGTGAATTTGCAGCGTGCACGAATTCGGTTTGCCATTTTTTGGCTCCTGAGATAAAAACGACTAAATATGTCAAACACTCCATCTTTTTTCTACAAGGCATAGATTTACATTTTTTTATCCCGAGTCGAGAAATTAGGTAAAATTTAGTTTCGAGTAAAAATGAATTATTTTTCCATTTTCCACATTTTCAAGTCAGCCAGCTTTATAGCTTTGACTGAGATGTCATAATAAGCAGTATGACAGGGTCGCGATGTTTTTACTCCAAAATTCCTCCGAAAATTCGCAAATATCTGTTGTTCTATCTATCTGAAATGCATTGAGCGGAGGTGAAAATTGATATACATCCCAAAAAGTATAGGAATGTCAGGAATCCTGTCCAAATAAGGTTATAACAAATATTTTATATTCGAAAAAATTCATGGATGGTGTGGAGATTTAAAGGTATGTATATTTATGTTTTTATTATTTTTACTTAATAGTAAGCAATGTTTATTTCTTTCAATCAGTGATGGGCAAATACCGGGTATAATGAAATTTGGGTATATACCCAAGCTTTTGTACCTGTTATATACCCAAGTGGGTATATATCCCCATATAGTTAGGTATATACCGGGTATATACCCGGGTATATACCCAAGTGTACTTACTTGGTTAATTTAAGGTAATCTAACAAATTTTAACGTTTTGTTGTTAAATTAGGACATTACAAAAAGTGGTTGAATAAATCGAAATAAAAATCACAAAATAATGCTATTAAAAATGAAAATAGTATAAGGAAACAAAAACCTAATGCACAGATAAGAAAAATACGTTTAAAATCTAAAAAATGAACAACTATTAAAAACATATTTTAATTCTGAATAAAATAAGAGTGTAATGAAACAAAAACATAATGCACAAAGTAAGAAAACTACGTTTAAAATCTAAAATATATAATACTTAGTTGGAATTAGGTTTAAATTAATCTGTTTTAAGAATCAACAGATTCACTTGTTGATGGTGTATCCATCTTGGTGTATGAGTCTGTACCTAAATTCGAATCACTGTCCATTAGACTGGTCACAACGTCACTACTTTCAGTTCCTAGTAGTTCTCTACTTCAATAGTATCAGCTTCATTATGAGAGACTTATGCTTGTGCAGTATTACATGATTTTGGTCATTGTTCCGATTTATTGGACTCAAAATTGATTTTCCAATTGTACGATATGTATGTAATCTTACCAGCTCTTTCGGTTGTCAATCTGTTTTTTTTATTATGAATGAACGAGAAAGTTTTAAATAATCTTTCAGTTTTTGCCGATGAAACTGGAGCAGTTAAAATTCTTACAGCAACTTTAGACAATGATGTTGTTCCGCATAGCCCTCTCCATCAAGAAACTGGAGGTGTAGAATGGATACCACTCCATAGGAAGTTTTTAGACCATAATTTATTCTTTGAGCGGTAATTTGCTAAATCCGTCATAACATTTTCCAGAGAACTAACTTTCATATCCAAGGCTACTTTATATATAACCTCCATTGCATCAATTTGCTGCTCTTGGGTAAGGTTTGAACCTTGATTTAATGGATCAAGTAATGCAGCTCCAAATTGGGGTGGCTTTAAAGCACGCTCTTTTCTCTTATCAACTGATGTCAAAATATTAGCGACCTCCGTTTCGTTCATACCACTTTCGGAAAAATTTTCCCTTAGAGTTACTTCAAGGGCTGACATATATTCACAAACTTGGTGAATAATACAGGCTTGCGTTTGAAATTTGTCTAAACACTCTACAACTGGTTTCAGTATTCGAATAATCGTATCGATTTTGGGCCAAAATGTTAGGTCATCTAATAAGTTTCTTTTCATATCTGCACGTTGAATTTCAGATGATTCTTTTGTTACAGCCAGATGCTGAAGGGATATTTTTGATTTTTTAAAAGAATCAAGACAGACCAGAGAACTACCCCAACGTGTTACATCAGGCAATTTTAACGAAATATTAAGGTTTTTGTCTCTATTAATTTTTATGAATAAAGCATTCAAAACGTGTACGCTTTTAATCTTTTTTGCAATTGCAGTTAAGTTATTCATAAATTCCAGAACTGAGCTACATTTTACTATACCCTGGCATAGTAAATGAAAAGTGTGAGCTAGACATCCTAAAGGATATTTTTTAGGTTCATATTTTTCACCTCGCTTAATTTTTGGGATAAATATTCTGCGGTGTGCCGGTGTGCCTTAGAATTTATAAAATCAACGAAAATAGGCTCTGGTTTTGTTATTATGAAGTCGATGATGGCTTCATTCCTAATTTTGGTCCACCCATCACATTGTAGATTAAGGTTGTCTGAATTTTGTAGTTCTAAGTCTTATTCACGTTTCATTAAAGCATAGTGATTATCTACATGTTGTTGAAATAGACTTTCGTGAAGGTAATGTATAGGCTGGTCTTAAACTACTGAAAAAACTTTTCCACAGTGCATGCTCCACAATCAAAAAAGGTGTTCCGGATGCAAAAATGGCTTTAGCCAGTTTACTATTTAAGCTTTCCTAGAAAAAAGATAAAATAATAAGCTGTGGTATTTAAGAAATTATTGTAAAGAACTTAGGTTTTCTGAGGGATTTATAGAGACAACAAATTGTTTTAAGCGCGTGGGCGTGGTTCACTGTTGCTGCGGCTGAGATAATAGTGAGGTCATTGATGACGTTGATGGTGATAATGAAGCCAAAGCAGATGGGTCTTTTTTAAACTAGGCCTTTACATCATTTGGACATTTTATGAATTTTAAAATATGATTCCTCATTTTGTTTACATTGATGAGTTTATACTTTGCTTTGCACTATTTACAATCTACTGATTTGTCTTTTTTTTTTCATCGAACAGATCTCGAATTTTATGCCTTGGTTTTCCCATATTGTATAGATGTCTGTAATGAATAACAAAAAAATAATTTTCCCTAAGTTTAATAGAAAACAAAATAAAGGAGATGTTTAAAACACCACTCTTTATTTTAGCAATTTTTATTAAATGCACTCAAAAATTGAAATCTGTGCACCAAAAAACTCATATATGGACATATTGCTTAAATAATGTAGAGAAAGGTGGCAATTTCTACCCCCTTATACTCTTTTGCCTTGGAAGCATTTTGTCCAAAAATAATCCGACCCGTTCTCTTATTGGTTGGTACTTATATCGTGTATACCAAATTTTAAGTCGATATCTCAATACCTTCGCACGTTAACGCGTAAGCAGGCAAACCGACAGAAACCAGTTTTTTTCTGAAATAATTTTTTCCACGTTTTGAGACATTTTAAGATGGTTTACCAAAAATTTTTTTTTCATTTCTATACTTTCCTATTTCGGAGGTAGTTCGATGTAGTAGAAAAATAAAACTGCTGCCAATGGGATTATTACTTCCGCGTTATAATACATTTTACTAAATTTTTTTAATATATTTTCATTTCCTCCCTTCTCCTTTTTATCTTTACCACTTATTTTTCACTAAAACCTCAAAATAGGTTTTATAATTAAAACCTGCATACCCAGAAATATAATAAAAGACATATTACTCGATTTTTTAAATATCTTTGAATTTTCACTGCTCCCTTTTTACCCTTACCCATGATATAAAAGAGCTTCCGCGGTATGATCATTAGACATACCTAAAAGCCAACTCTGAGCGTATTACGTCACCGTTCGCCGATTGACCTAATGTCGTGATTAGACTCTTTATTTTTTCGGATAAAACTTGTATTTACAAATATTGTAGTAATATAAAAACATTATATATATATATATAAATTTGTGACATATTATTTGGCTTATATAAAACAAAAAAAAACTCAAAGAAAATGTGGGATTTCGTGAACACGGAAGCTAGGAACAAGGAGGATAAATACCATGAGCCTTACCCTTATTGTCCACCAAAATATCAAACAGGTGTTATCATTTAAATATGCTTATACAAAAACCAATAAAAAGAAATAATTACTTAATTACTAACGAAATATTATTTTTTGTACGAAGTAACCTTTATTTTACACTCTTCCCCTCAATCAATTTTACTCAATAACAATTCGAATTATTCTCAAGATTGATTACTATCTGTGTACTAATTTTAATGTCCATAGCTCAATTCCTTCGAAAGTTATTGCGTAAACTAACAGACAGATAGGCATTCTTTTTCCACCAAAATGATGTTTTTACACGTTTTGAGGCATTTTAAGACTATTTAGCGAAATATTTTATTAAATTTTTTTGCCGATAGTATACTTCCTCATTTCTTAAAGATATGAAAATAATAATTTTAAATACATGTTTTGGCTTTTTTCCGAAAAACTGTTCCGATTTAATCAGGATGTCCCGATTTTGAGCCCGTGTGTTCCATTTTCCGATGATAGTGCTGGTGGGACGCGTAATTGTCTCGATTTATTGTGTGTGATTCAAATTCAAATATTGTTAGCTATTTTTGAGATATTTTATAAAGCCCACGCGAACTCCTGTCTATTTAAATCAGTCGGATGGGTATGATATCTAGTTTTATAATATCTATATTTTATTCTGTAAATGCAAAAATTAAAAGTTTAGTGTAGTTTTGACAAGACCAAAGAATAACGGACAATTTTTTTTGGATATTTCAGTTTAAACATCTTAAAAAAGACGAGCGCTGAAGAGCAACAGAGTCCATTAAAAATTGCTTTATAATGTGGTACTGAAATGCTATAGAATAGAATATCTTGAGATTCGCATTGATTTCACAGAGAACAATAAACTGGCAATACTTAAATTGTTTAACTTAAAAAGAAAGTTTAGTTTTGATGATCTGACTTCAACTTTGGACAAATTGTCCACAGCAAAGAGCGGCATTGGTATGGATAAGCTCTATGTTGAATTTTGTGAAGTTAAAACTCCAGTCAGTCTAGTAACTCCTTTTGAGCAATGTCATTCATTATTAATTAAGGATAAAAACTTTTCAGTACATTGCGTCGATTTCATCATCAAATGCACACATCGGAGATTTTTTCCCTCTGTGGCAAAACTTGGACTGACGATCCAAACAGACTGACGCCTGAACACGTTAAATCCAAGTTGCAAATTACAAATTACTTCAATGAAACTTGTTCTGAATTTTTCGATTACGTAATAAAGAACCAAAATCTCCCAAAGTGGGCCAAATGCCAAATATTAACAAAAGTATTCATTTATTAAGAAAAACTAGAAGTAGTTCAGATATAAGAATAGAAGTTTCGTTAATAATTAAATAAAACCCATTTCTGTAATCTGTATCATTATGTCACTATTGTTGACATTTCAGGGAAAATTTTTGATTTTATTTATTTGCTGAATATATTTTAATGTGCGTTGTTTCCACATTATATTATTTAATGTTCCTCAAAATTACTTATAATTTTTTTTGAAGTCCCGATTTTATCTTGCCCGTTTCGATTATTTTTCTAGTAAGTCCCAAAAAACCTATTTTCAAAGGTGGCAACCCTAGGTATAATACCAGGCATATACCGGGTATATACATATTCTACACTATACAGGGTTGCCTTGTGAATATATATAACTACAACATTTCTCAATGGATATATACCCTACACCTTTTGGGTATATACCAGGTATATACCCTAATTTTATTTACCTACCCGTTGGATATATACCAACCGCCCATCACTGCTTTCAGTATTTTGAATAACGACTGGTAAAGTATGTTCGGAATAGTTATCACTTTTTTTGGACTTAGTAATAATTATTTGCTTATTTTCTAGATTATATCAATGCGTTATTTAAACTGTTGCTGACTTTAGTATGTTATATGGTTTCGTGATATATGCTTATATACGGGGTGCTAAAGCAGTGCGGTTCGGAGTAGTGGCATTTCCCAGCAACAGTAGTTCTATTTAAATTTTTGACATTAATTACTGTGTATATGAACTCGCCGCATCTTATAATTTCTAAAGATGTTCTAAACTATTATGCTTATACTGACTGACAATCCTCATTAGTGACCATTAAACAGTTACAACAAAAATAGTCTGGGTCAAAGTCTTGCGGGATTTTTGGAGTAATGGATGTAGATTTTCGATATTTTTAAGGGGTATATAATGTAAAAAGTTCAGATTTAGAACGCACAAATAGATAACAATTCATAACAAATTCACTCAGATATAGTTGAGGTAATTGTTTTCACTTACAAAAATTGTGGAAGTCATTGACGTAGATATTGCAATTTTTTTCGTTAACCTTTATTTTAAAAACATAATATTTCGAAAAACGGTCAAATACTTCAAACTTATTTTATTTTAATTTTTGAATATACATTTTTATTTCATTATACAAGGTAGCTCTAAAATTATGATGCAGCCCCCAGAAAACAAAGAAAAATTGAAGAACCGATTATTATATCCAAAAAAATAAGAAGTATCTTTTATTTTTTTTTAATAAAAACATTTTTTCAAATATACAGCGCAGTCCTAGGACACTACGTGAAAATAAAAAAAATCGGACTCCAGAAACATTAGACTGGCCTAAAAATAGTAAAATATGACAAATTTATATTGTCATTTTGTACATATAAACATTTTCTCACTGTGCTTAAAAGTATGAAAATGTCTCCTGAAAACGAAAAAAAAAATTTCAAGGGCGTTTATCATTTTTAACAGACAGGGGAACACTTCGATTTCTTCTATTTTTCTGGCCATATATTTTTTCTACTATACAGTAGTCACTCTACAACGAAAATATTTTTCATTGTAAAGCGGTTAGTAAAAAAAAACGGTGAAACACATCATATGTCTTTTATCTCTTTCCATATTAAATATTTTCTACACTATACAGGGTTGCCCTTGTGAATACAAGAACCCAAACATACAAATACTTTTTATATCCATAACCCTTACCTCTTTTAAAAAACGGTAAAACAGGACAATTTATTTTCTTTTTTTTTCCTACAATGGCAATTTTTTTTGCATTGGGGTCATCATTCTAAAGAGGTGAAACAGCTTCCTAAAAACAAAATTAAAATTTAAGTTTTTCTTTTAAGAGGTGGAAAACACCAAATATGTTTTATATTTTGTATATGAATTTTTTTCGGCTACACAGGGTTATTCTAGAGAATAAAGCAGTCAAAAATTGAAAATATTTTTTTATTTCAGAAACTATTTAACATCTAAGGGCTGACAAAATGGTTTTAGTCTAATTTTTAAATGGCTTAAAATATTGATTTTGGATTTTCGATATTAGATAGAATCTTTGATTTTTCTGATAAAAATATTCGACAGTTTTTTGTCAAAGCTAATTTAGGATTTTGCGTACTACACTTTACTTTCAAGTCAGAGTCTACCAGCTATTGTATCCATCCTGCCCAATAGGGGCGGGATGTCTATAAATATATCTTGTTCAAAAATATCCAATAACTTAGCAAATCATAAATTTTCATCAGATATCTATCTCTTTACTTAGATCTAAAAAAGTTAAGATATGAGCTTGCAGTAATAGAAATATTATTTAAAATACTGTATATTCTGATAATATTATATATTCAAAATTTACAGCTATATCATGATCTATTGGGAATAACGTAGAATTGAAACCAACTTAAAATTATAAATATATAACTTTTTTCCACAATTTCTTAAATATTAGTACAAACAAGTTATACATCTAGCGAATGTTTTGAATAAAGAAATAACACATTAGCTTGCTTAAGTCTATGCTTTTTCGAAGCGCCTTCTTCAAAACAATCGAATTATAAAAGTCACGGCAAATCGAGCAGTTTTCTTTTTTTCTCGTCCATTGCAGTAAACATGTATAACAAAACTCATGGCTACAATAATTTGAAATACAAACATCTTTCATCTTCACTGCAGTAAGACAGATCAGCAATTTCACGTCACAATTTAATGTAACTCTAAGTATCAAATGATTACTTTTATAATTGATGGAATATTCAGATTCTGATGAACTCTCCAATATTCGCTAGATGTTATTGTTAATTTTTTGTGTCTCAGTTAATTACAAATTTCTTCTTAATATATATCTTTTCTCTCACTTCTCTCACCTATACAAATATACAATATATACTCATGCGTGCATGAACCTACGTTATCCTGTCAATACTTCTCCAGCAGTTGTTTACTTTACCTAACGTCTTGATTCTGAACTATCGAGTTACAACCTGTGACTTTTAATAAAATGAAGCTCGTTCAGAATTTAAGTTTAAGAACTAGCTAAAGTTTATTTAAATTGTATACAATTATTTGGACTCGACAGACTTATCGATTGCAAATATCGTTCCTTATCAGCTTAATCAGCCTTGTGATTATCACCAAGACATCTCTTTTTCTTAGTAATGCCCCAACTTTCAAGTGTAAGCATGGTAAATTTATGAGCGCTTATATCTACTTGTCTACCCAGTTTAGACAATTCTTTTTCTAAATACTCGTACGTTATAACATGTTCATTTAATATTTCTGCTATTTGCACATGTAGTGCGTGACCTTCTTTAATAACATAGTCGGTATTTTTCGCTTGGTTAGCAATATTAGTTAAACTATTTCCCTGAATATCATATGGTCCATCAGGTGTAAGTTTAAACCCAGCCCCGGGCGAACCCCGTAATACTACGACTATTTATCAGTGACTTCATACATATATATATATATATATATATATATATATATATATATATATATATATATATATATATGGTTTAATTTTCTGGCTGGAGTATATATTTTTGTTTTAATTTTTTTGATTTAAGGTCATTGCACAAACTTACCAGATGTGCTTTATATCATATATTTGTCAAAATACACAGCGAAGTCCGATAACATTTCGACCTTTTTTACGTCTAGACGTAATACTGCAATAGAAATAATTTAAGAAAAGTGGTCAGAAATTAAAAAATATACGGATATACCACAAGAGGAATTTATCAAAGCAGTTGAATTAACCTTGACCTTTTTTACGTCTAGATATAATATCCTTATATACAAATGTACCCCTAAAACTTGCAATAGAAATAATTAAAGAAAAGTAGTCAGAAATTAAAAAACATATGGATATACTACAAGAGGAGTTTATCAAACCAGTTGAACTAACTCTTAACCCACCAGTGGTAACCATGTTAGATAAAATCTAACATTTTTACGTTTTCCGTTATAACTTTTTATTTAGAAGCTCTCTATTAACATGCGCTTATGAATGCTCTAATCGACAACTGTCAAGACTCATGCCGTACTGTCATGAATCACCCTGCTTACGTTCAGTAACTAGACGACATTTATTGCGACGAAGTGTCGACCGTTAGGAAAAATCTAACACGTTACAATATAAGTACTTAATTTTTTCTTATATAAGTAAGATAAAATCTAACAACGGTACCGTCTAAAGGTAATATTATCTAAATTATTTTCTCCTGTTATTTGGTAATTGTAAATTATTTTTAGTTATTTCAAGCCATTATGTCTTATGAAAAGGAACAAGAATATTTACAACCCTTGTACCTTTAGTTTGGAGTAAAAATGAAAAAGAAAACGAGATAGATAGGGCCAGTATATCTTCAGATACATCTGAATGAACACGCTCCTCCAGAACATGGCATACACATGAGCAATACTGAAAAAAATGATTCCGAAAATGAAGAAGACGATATGGATAACAGCATGCAAGTAGTCGAAGTCAGACGAGCAGGTGATAAAAATTATTCTCCTATGTATACGGGAAAAAACGGTACAAAATGGCTAGTTCACAAAATTACAAAGAAGGCTACTAAAACCGTGAGGCAAAATATTGTGACTAAGTTATAAGGAGTAAAACTGCAAAAACAATAATAGACTGCTGGAAACTTTATTTCTCCGGTGAATTGATTGGCCATATTACCGATTGCACAAACAACCAACTAAAAAGGATGAGACAGCACTACAAGAGCGAAAAACATTATTCGCCAACAGATTTTGAGGAAATTAATGTTCTATTGGGTCTCTTGTATTTAGCCGGAGTGAAACGAGCTCAACATCTAAATACCGCCGAGCTGTGGAATAGCGATGGAACAGTTCCTGAATATTTTTTAGCTACAATGTCGCAGCGCCGTTTTCAGACTTTGGTACAAGCGATGATAAGAATACCCGCTTTGAAAGAGCCAAGCAACCCTATTGTAAAGAACATACGTCTAAACTATTTTTACTTGTCGTGCTTGCATTACACTTGGAGAAGAAATATAAATATTTTTTTTATAATTTATTACCTTTTAGCTTTAGTCCTTATCCTAATATCAAGTTCTAAATGCTTTCGTGTTTATTTTATGTTGACTTTAAAGACTTTCAAGCAAAGTTAGTTACTGTTTTTACAATTATTAACAAAAATATTCTACCTGCTAAAATATTTTTAATTCAGAACTAAATTTAGGTAAAAACTAACACGTTACCGACCATGTAATTTTGAAGTACGTTACTGATGGCGGGTTGTAACTCCAGATATTTCTTATATGAAGATCAGTTATACAAACAAACAGAGAGATGCGCAATTAGTGTCTCCATATCTAGCGTTGTAACACAAATAGACATGGAAGACCTTGAAACAAAAGTTTTAAGTAATCTAAATTTCGAAATACAATTTTTCACAGTGTTGATGATTGCATTACTATAATACCAGCAAATCAAGTAAATGTCTTAAATAAATTTAACGAATATCACAAAAGCTTACAGTTTACAATTGAAGTCGAAGAAAATAACATAATTAACTTTTTAGACTTAACAATACATCATATAGGCGAAAATATTAAAAACTGAATGGAACACAAAATCAACTTGGTCTTCTAGATATTTAAGCCACAACTCAAACCACCCAAATTTCCAAAAAACAATCCGTAATTGTAGGTTTAGCAGATCGTGCTATCATGCTCTCGGATCCTGAATACCAGAAAGAAGCCAAAAATGCTCTAAATATAAATAACTATCCGAAACACCTTATAAATAAAATCATTAAAAGTAAAATTTACAAATTTTATATCTCGAACAACATAAAAAATAATCAGACATCAAACACAACAAAATTTATATCTTTACCTTTTATAAACGGCTTATCCCAACCACTTCAAAAATTACTAAAAAAATATAATATTCAAACTTGTCACATTTTATTTATGAAATACCTTGTAAAGATTGCAACAGCTTGTATATAGGTCAAACCAGCCAATACTTGGAAAACCGACTGAAGGATCACAAGTATGACAAAAAAAACGCAAAGACTCTAACGTATCACGAAATTTCAAGAAGACATACTTTTGATTATAATAATACCAAAATATTAAAATCGGAACCGCATACTAAAAAAAGAGAATTTCTTGAGATGGTCGAGATTCAAAAAAGCAAAAATGCCATCAACGATGAGAAGGACGTCAACAACCTGAGTAAATTATATATTTCAGTACTAGAATAACCAGCTGTGATATATATATATATATATATATATATATATATATATATATATATATATATATTATATTATATTATATTATAATTGTTTTAAGTGTATGTATGTACGTGAAAAAAAATAATTTATATTTATTCTCTTTCCATTTTAAAAAAAATAAGATAAAGGCCAAAGTACACATAAGAATACCACCAAAAAAAATTGTAATTTTTTAACAATTTACGTTCTAAGGTAATAATGATAACAAAATAAAATAAAAACAATTAAATGTAGAAATATCAAATTCAAATTCTAGGTCTTTCTTCATTTTAGATTTAAAAAAGAAATGCGGTCGAAACGTTATCGGACTTGCAGTTTGACAAATATATGACTTAAAGCATATCTGTCAAGTTATCTATATATCAGTTGAACTTCAAGACGTCTAATGCGAATGTTACAAATTTCTTTTTTATATCATTTTCTCGCGCTTCCCTCACCCTGTACATAAGTTGGTTCTATATTTTTAAATAGTCAAACTTCTTCACTACTTGACTATATTTATGTAGTTGAAAAGGTTAACTATATACAAGGTACACTAGGTTACATACAAATAGGTTTAATTTGAATATCAAACTGAAATTCTATTTCGTTTATTTCTCGGCATGCAGCTGTTTTCTTTATACCTCTGCACACAGGTAGTAGCTTTTCCTGATAGTTGAATGACTGAAGGAATTAATTTGTTAATATTTTGAAACTCTCAGGAAGCCATACAGCTTCTCTTCTTCTTTGAATGCTGCTAATATTCTTCTACCATACATACTTTCAAATGTTGTCAATTGGGCAATCTGATACTTCGATTTAATGTTTATATCACTAAGTTTTAGTATATCATGACTTGGCTTGCTCCCTGAGTTCAAAATATTTTTTTGATCATTCATCTCGGTAACACTGATAAGCTTTCTAAAGCGAAGTACTCGACAGACAGCAGTATTTATTATATATGCCGCTGCGTTATCTCTATGCTCCCATATAAAAATCTTTCGATACTGTAATTCATCAAATTGTTGTACTGTTTCTAGCCTACTTCTGCACCAGCACGTCTCTGAAATTCTCAGAAACATGTGCTAAAGTAAAGAATGACAAAACATAAGATGTGTCTAACTCCTATTAAGGCTACAGTGAAGGTGCATAGGAAAACTAAAATGTTAAAACATAAAATGTGTCTAACTTCTATTAAACGTAAATAGGCATTTCCGCAGGTCTAAGGTAAAGGTGCGTACGTGAAACGATTGAAAAACTAAAATGTCAAGACATAGGATATGTCTAACCCCTTTTAAACATAGATAAGCATATTCATACGTCTAAAGTGAAGACGCATACGTAAAACCTACGAAAAAGTAAATGGTATTGAATTAAAACAAATATATATTTATAAAGACTTATATTCAGCTATATATGTGTTGACAAACAAAAATCTTTTTTGGCTTTGTCGCAACTGGATAAAAATATTTAACTTTAAATTAATTCAAGCAAATATTTAATAAATAAAATTACATACCTCAACATGCAGACTAGTCTGTCTACGGAATGTTTCGATATATAATTAAGCAATATTATTTAAGCAAACATAAAAAATTATGTCATTTACCTTAAGTTTTTATAGACACATAGTAGTTGTACAAATACTTTCATCTTATCGGAACTCATCAGTGCGCCGATCGTAAGAGAGAAACCTTAAATAATAGAAAAGAATTTATTTCCAAATTTAAAAATTTGTCAGTTTTTTTAACATGTAAGCTAGATATGAAAAATATGATAGTTTGCAGCCATCTGTAATGTTTGTCAATCTAAACGCAACAAATAATCTGAACACATTTAAAATATATATGTTTTTATGTAATTTTCTTTAAAACTGTTTACAGTGACGGTTAGATATATAATAATAATAATAATAAATGTCTTTTATTTCTTTCATATACATAAATACAAATAGATACATACAAAAGATGGCGAGATCTAGCCTATGGCTACTCTATCTAACCATCTTACCTAAAGTAATACTAATCATAAAATAAGTATACAATATTTATAATTACCACATTCATTGTAACTAATAACCACTAAAAATAGAAGAAAAGAATACATATTTTCCAGTACATATAATAGCCCATATGGGTAAACTCTAAAAATGCTCACTTTTCATTGTCTGATAAGAAAATTAGAAAATTGAATTAAGAAGAGAAATAAAAATGAAGAGGATGTCAGGAGAAAAGAAAAAACCTAAATATTTTGTTTATCTAAAATAATCTTTTTTACTATTTCTTTAAAGGTTGTCACGACGGAGAGGACTCTTTGATCTATCCAAAAGCGGAGTAACATGATCATATTTTCTCATGTGAAAGCTAAATTTCAAACTAGTATTTTGTATTTTCTGAAGACTTCTTTTTTCTCGTAGATACAAAGCTGGCCAAAACAATACATTAGAATAACCAACAATTGATAATATCAACGAACCGTATAGAGGTAGTTTAATATCGGTTGTAAGAAAGTTTTTATTCATATAGAGTATTTTTAATTTATAAAAACATGCCTGTACTAATTTTGATACATGCCCCTCAAACCTAAGATCAGTGTCCATGACAATTCCCAAATTTCTCTGGTTATTGGAAGGAGCTAAAAAAGAACCATCCATACCAATACTCATGTCTTTAGGAAGGGGTTCACCGAAAACGAGCAGTTTGGACTTGGCAGCGTTTAAAACAAGTTTATGATCTTTACTTAAATTGGATATGGTGGAAAGATCTAAGTTGATGGCATTAATAGATTCGGCGACATCAGTGTAATCAAATGAAAGATAAATTTGCGTATTGTCAGCGTACTGGTGCGAGCGACAAGTTTGGACGTGCTCATGGAAATCACATATATACAGGGAGAAAAGTAACGGGCCAAGAACACTACCCTGTGGAACCCCCTGTTGCAACTCCACATACTCAGATAGAGCAGAACTCAGCCTTACCCTCTGACACCTATTTAAAAGATAGTTTTTTTATTAGGTTAAGGCTAGAGGTATGAAGTTGTATGAAGGCTTGACTAAAATCTAGTAAAACCAAAACCGTTGTTTTGCCCTGATCAAGAGCTACAAATATATCATCATATACATGAAGAAGAGCTGTACAAGTGCTATGCCCTGCTCGGAAACCTGACTGTGTTATAGGAAGCAAATGATTAATTGAAATTAAATCATCAAGTTGCACCTTAATTAGTTTTTCAATAACTTTAGACATAGTAGGGAGTATACTTATAGGACGATAGTGCAACAATTCAATTGGATTGTTAATTTTAAGAACAGGTATTATATCAGCCTGTTTCCAGGCTTCCGGAAAAACACCAGATATAAGACAGTGATTTATTATATTCTGTACTAAACTAGATCACTCTTAGATTTAACTTGAAGTTTCTTGTTTGTAACCGGGTTCCAACGAAAGACTTTTCCAACTGACGACCAGAGATTAGTGGCTTCATATTTTTTCTTGGCTTCACTCAAGAGTTGATACCTCACAGGGGTTAAATCCTCAAATATAGATACAGGTGAGCTTTTCAGAATTTTTTTGGACCAATAAACCTTGTTTCTTTTAGTGTTACTTACAAAGTTAACAATAATAGGAGCTGCCTTATTAGTATTTTCAGAATCGCGGGTTTTCCTATATACATAATTCAGGTCATCCTTGCTACACTTCACCTGTAGTTTTTGGCAAATAAACCTTGGAATTTCTTCGTTTAGTTTTTCACCATGTGTCTCTATATATCGGCAAATCCGGACTGAGTTTGCTTTTGCTTGTTGTTCCAGATAGTCTATACGGACGTTTATGTTCTCGATGTCTTTTTTATGGGACTCTACTGACTCTCTGACATCATCAAGTGCCCTACAGACAAGACTCAGCTTCTTATAAATTTGCTCCATTTTGTCCATCACTTTTTTCTCAAGCTGATCAATGAGAGTAGCACAAACTTTTGTTATGGGTTTTTCTAAGTAGTCTTCATCAGCGCGGCCAGTACCACTTGCTGTACTACGGGTAACCGAGAACTCACTAACAGGTTAAAACTAATTTTATCAACAAACATACCGCTACTAAACTAGTACAAAGTGGACCTTGTGGTAAAAAATTTTTGACATAATAAGATTTATCAATATCAAGCTACTAAAATCTGCTAAATATTGGTATCTAGATGTACAGTAAGTACTTAAGTATTATAGATCTACTTAAAAGTATATACTTGCTCCTTATACTTACATTTTATTTTTTAAGTAAAATCCTGAATATGTTAAGTACTTTTCCAAAATACTGGTACTTAATACAGTAAGAAAATCTAATAAAGTACTTATTATTGGTTACTTTAAGTACTTTTGCTGAGTACTTATCACAGCTCTGAATATTAGTTACATATAGCTAAATTCGCAATATCATACGCGGTTGCTGCGTGAATAAATCTTGTTTTTAGCAAAAAAGTTATCTCTCCGTGTTTAATATTCGAAACATATATCAGATCACAGCTATAAATTTACGTTTACAGTCAATTTCTTGTTAATTTTGCCATCAATCAAATCTAAGAGCCATATCACTATGTATCAGTATAAGACGCGCAGTGATAAAAATACATTCTGGTCGTGGATTTCAGGGCTTTTACACGATACATTCGTGAACATTATTGGTAGATCTGATACACTAGAAGAAATATTACTATTCGATTATGATTTATAAAGTTTATTAACGGTGACAATTTTTACAAGTGAAACCACTGCTTATTTTGCATCTTGATTTTAGGGCTGGATTTGCATTCTCTTCTCAGATACGATGTATTACTTTATTAACGTTTCCTAGTTTTGGGGGGAAAGTTGGAAGAAGTGTCCTTAAAGCAACGGTAATTACTTTTATAATTTCAGGACCCATAGAGAACCTGTCATATAACAGTAAAGAAGTGGTGAGTAATAAATATCAAGTAATTTTTACTTTATTTATTATCTAAGCTGCATCATTTTTACTTCCCCGTATAACCAGCCACATATTGAATTATTAATATAATATATTAAGGGTTATAATATAGATGAAGTATTGTATTCGACGTTTTAGGGTCCCTTCAAAATAAAACGAAACACATATTTTAGAACAAGAAGTTTGATATTCGTGTAGAGAGATTAAACTGCCCCCTAAACCGGTTTCTATACATCTACCTATAATGTTCTTAGTTTTTTTATTTGGTTTTAACTAGCCCCTCATCAATGTTTCTAGTATCGCTTTAACTGTAAAAGACATTTAATAGTCATATTTCTTTATTACTAAACTATTTATGTTGCTTCTCACAGTTGGTGTAGTTTATTGACTTTACACTTGTAAGCTATTTACTTTTCAACCATTTATTTCCAGTGTATTTACTTATTACTAGTTAATAGGTCCTTCTAACTAATGTTGCCAAATCGGCTTTCTTGGCATAATGTATTTCTCTAGCTGTAACGTCATACCGGGATTTCCAATTTAATTTATGTTTATGTGCTAAAAATTTTTCATATGTTAACAATCTTGCAAGTTTTCTATTACCTAATAATACACATAAATGTTGATGATGCTGATTTGGTTAGCGAAACGCGCATCCAGAATTTAACCAGTTGTGGTGCAATGTGGTTAGGACTATTGTATTTTGATATAGATTCCACATTGTTAATATTGCTATCCTTCTTATGTTCTTTCGTTTTGCTTTTGAATTTGATTCTATATATTTAATTTAGTGTCTTTGTAGAATTTTCATTAGTGATGGGAAATATTTGTCAATGAGAATTGTTGATTTTAAACTAAAGTAAAGTATCATCCGCTCAAATATCACAAACAGATAATTAATTTTTTCATTGTTCCATTTATTTGTAATATAAATACATGTTATTTACTTTTATAATTATCTAATAAATCTTGAGTGATAATATATAATACAGTATGTCCCATAAAGAATGGGACATAATTTAACAGTATAGTCCCTACCGAAAAATATTGCTATAGACTACAACTTGCCTAATCCGAAAGTGTATATTAACGGAGTTTTAGTGTTTAAAAATTAAATTTAAATTTTGGTTTTATTTGAATAATTTTCAAAATAATTTTGATCCTTAAATAAAAATTTATGTCTAGGGGTTTTTTTATATGTTAAATTTAAATTTGTATGTGTAAGTAGGACTTGTAGGGGGCGCTACCTACCTGTCTTTTTACTCTTTTAAATAATAACTTAACATAACATAACTATATCATACGTGCTTGTGTTCTTTTTTTAGGAAAAAAAATTAGATTTCCTTGTCATTTCTATGTAAAAAAAGTATATTTGGTAGAAGTCACTACAGGCAGTTCTCGGGATATTCGGTTTCAATATAAGCAATGTAATGTTTTAACAAAATTTGGTATCGCATAAAGTGTTTTATAAAAAGCGAGAAAAACGATAGTAAAAAGTAAGGTAAAATTGATATTAATTTTATGCTGTTTATTTAGTTTTTTAAAAACATTTTCATTATGACCACCATGGACTTCAATACATTTTTTAGTGTTTTATGTAATTATGTCTAAGATTATACATTGTGACATTTTGTGGTCGTTTCATGGAAATAACACCATTTTGAATTTTTCCCCAAAGTTTTTCTGCATTATTTGCAGGTTCTCTACTATAATTTTAAGCTTATCCAAAAATAAAACTTAAAGGTTGAGGTCTAGACTTCTAGCTGGTCAAGAGAATTCACTTTCTGTTCAAATCAAACGATAAGAAAAAGTGTCATTGAAGTCATTTCTTAATTCTGAAATGAGAAAGAGCCCATCCTGCATAAACCATATATAAAGGAGTGTTCTCTAAAAGTTTTGGTATATCGTTCTGTACAAACTGAAGATAGCCTTGAACATTCAGTTTTTAAGGAAGTCGAAATGATAACACAACTCAAAATGCAACATCAAACATTTGTTGAAAATGCAGGTCGAAATTTGTTGGCCCTTCTAAATGAATATTTTCAATTTTATAGTTGTGGCCAGGTATTTCTTCCGTTGAAGAAATGATCCTTCGAACTGAGAAAATTCGTATCTTACTGACTTCCATAATGACGTTTTGGGTTGAAGGAACCTGTTTCTCCCAATCGGTCAAACAACTATTGGAATAACTTGCTATTAGATTGTATTCGATTGGGATAAACTTCCAACTATCTCGCCGGGAATGGGAATTTTGAGAAAAATCATTGTTGGCAGAATTGGAAGTTCTTCATATTGTGGAAAAAGAGCGGAATACCCGATGAAAACTGGAATAAGAAATATCAAATTGCCAAAGGTACAGTCATCGAATATTTGGGAAATTCCTTTTTAAGTTTTGCAAAGGAATGAGACACAGGAAAAAAATCTTGGAAAAATTGAATGGTATTTACCAAATCGGATGAATGAATTAACCTGCTAATAGCCTTACCCTTATCTTATGATAACTGCATTACTGATGAATGAAATTACGGCAGGAAGCATCCTCCACAAGTTTTAAGATTTTAAAGATAACCTCTACTTACCGAAGAGAATACCTATTGAGATCAATATTCAATCAAAAGCAGAAACAGCCTTTTAAACAGGTTAAACAAAAATTTAACAAAAAAATGTCATGCAAAAGGAATTGTTTTCATTATAAAAAGATACTTGAACAAAATGCCAAACAATTCGTCCATACAGTCAATAAAACCAAAAGACACACAATGTTTTGCCATTATATTTGGCAATTTCCAAACTGAGGTAAATAGTCTTCAAGAAATAAGCTTTATTCTTGACTCCGATACGACAGATCATATCACAAATTGTGATAAATACTTTTCTAAAATAAAAGAACTTGTTCCACCGTTTCAAGTGACCGTAGCGAAAGTTGATTATAGTAGCCGCCATAAAGGAAACCTTCCTGTCATTTCTAATTTGGTAATATAATCTAGAAGACATGTGGTATAAAGAAAATGTCTCATACAGACAGTAGATCGAATACAAAAAAAGGGTTATACAGTTATTTTTCATCTTCATAATATATAATAATATTGAAATTAAAAAGAGAAACAAGGTTATTATTACAGGTAAGTAGATATCTTTTTTAAAATACCTAATTGTTTAAATCAAATTTGACATGAACGCCTTGGAGATATAAATAATAATGAATTCCAAAAATTAAACAGGCGATATGATCTAGTGATTTATGTAAAGCCTGTATTGAGGCAAACAAACAAAACTTCCTTTCTCAAAAACAAAAATAAAGGATTTCGTACAAACACTGTTATTTATTATCCATTCTGATATTTGTGGGTTTGTAGCACCGCCCCTCATGAAACATAAAAGTTATTTTGTTATGTTATATATCGGTGGATAGACTCGTTACACCGTAACTTATTTACTAACTTACAAGTTCGATGGGCCAATCGTTTTTACAGATTACCTTCATAGGCGCCGAGTATAGGGTTGTTGCGGTAGTAAACCCATAGCAACCGCATGTAAAAAACTATAATTTAGAATAATAGTTGGTAATAGAAAACACTGGGAATCAGTCACAAGCATTTTATTCCTATTAACCCGGATTACGATTTATTTCTTTTAATATAGGCAACTAAACTAAACTAAATCATCCAATAAACCAACGACTAAAAAAGGGTTGATAATAGTTGTTCCTTATTTTTAATAAATTGTGTTGGGCGCCCTCGCCAGCAACCCGTAAGAATTTTAAAACTCAGCGCCTATGACTGCGTTGCAAAAATCGAGGCACATTTTAATACCAAAATTATAAATCTTTTAGCCATTAGCTGAATTAGCCAAGAGAATGAATCATACAATTACAGAAAAAGTCTGTATGATGATAAAGGGTGCAGATTTAGATAAAGTGTTTTCTTAGTCGCCCGATTTCTTCCCCATTTATGGTGATCGTTGTGTCAAACAATTGATTCCTGCTGATAATCATGATCTTAGTTTTCTTTATGCTCATCATCAATGCTATTTCCCTACTAGCCACTTGCACAAAATCCAGAATGAGCTGGAGATCATGTGCATTGTCGTCGAGGAGAACGGAGTCGTCTGCATATCTAATATTATTTATTGGGATACCATTAACTTTTATGCCTAAAGAAATATTAGCCGCTGTCTCTGTAAATGCCCTTTCCACATACAAATTGAATAGCATTGGTGACAAAATGCAGTTCTGCCTTACCCCTTTCTTGATCTTCGTCGGTTGGTTTAGACTTTTGGGAAATGACTGTTGCTGATTGATTCCATTATAGATTGGGATTAGTCTCACATCTTTGTCATCCAGGCCCAGCCCCTGTAAATACCCCAGTAGCAGGTCATGTTTCACATATCGTAGTCTATAAAACACAAGAAGATATATTTGCGGTGGTCATAGCAATTCTGCACTAAGGTTTGCAGACTAAAAATAGTCTCTCTTGTCCCGAAACCACTCTTGAAACCAAATTGTCTCACCCCACGCACTTCCTCGCACCTTTTATATAGTCTCGTATCCAGTATTCGTAATAATACTTTTAAAAACTGACTAATGAGACTAATAAGGCTGTAGTCTTTACATGTTTTTGGATTTGATATTTTTGGAAGTGTTATAAATGTGGAGTACAAACATTTTTTGGGTATTTGACCAGTGTTATAGATCATATGTATTTAACTTCATCCATTAAATATTATTTTTTACTTTTTCGTTCTATGGTTTATAAATAAAAGCTTGTTTTGTTATTTTTGGCAATAGAATTATCTGTCTTAATATCTTCACTTGTGCGTATTCGTCTGTTTGATATTAAATTTAAATAGTACTATGGCTACCTTCCGGCTTCATCAGCAGACCAGCTCCATGATACCATATTATCGCATTGTCATCGAAGTTAAATAGATATGAAAATTGAATGCCAGCAAGTGCTTAAAAAATAAATTACAAATTTTGAACTGGAAGACATATGAAGAAAGCAAGGTAAATGGAAGCTTGAAAATATTTTGAAAAACAATTTTAGTTCAATAGTATATAAATAAAAGCTTGTTTTTTTTGTTTATTTTATTTTGTACTTTTTAGCATTAGGATTTGTTTAATTTTTCTGTCTTAATATCTTCACTTGTACTTATTCATCTGTTTAATATAAAATTTTAATAATACTTGTCAAGACAAATCCAACGAGCTCACACACGAAGGGGTTACGTTATGTAGTTGAGGAGTTTCTATGGCTACCTTCCGGCTCCATCATCAGACCAGGTCGATGGTACCATATTATTGCGTTGTCACCAAATTTACATAGGCATGTTAAATTTTAGCCGAATCGGATGCCACCAAGTGCTTGAAAAATGGATTATAAATTTTGAACAGGAAAGAGAGATCATGGTCCATATAGCATATGGTATAATATGGTACCATATTATTGTATTGTCAGCGAAGTTACATTGGTATGCCAAATTTTAGCTCAATCGCTAAAAAATTGGATTACAAATTTTAAACCGAAGAAAACAACTTAAATAAAAACTTGTAAAAAAGTATTAGATACTAGTGACGTGGCTTTTTATTTTTATATTTCATGAAATTAAAAAATACTACAAAGTTGTAATTTGGTTATTACAATAAGTTACAACGCAACGTAGCCGAAGTAAGACCAAAATATATTCATTTAGTGGGGGTCCAATCAATTAGAAGCAATTTAAAAAAATCCCTGAAATATATATATTCAACATTTTTAATTTATAAAACACCTTTCAAGATAGGTTATTACAGCGGCACTAAATAGTATATAACTACGAAACTGGCACTTCCCGTAGCCTTCTAATTGCGCCACTACTTTAATATATCGAGTTATGAAGTTCTTGAAGTATTTTAGGACTATACTTTCGAGTAAATCATTAAAAATGGAGAAAAGAAATTCAAAATATTGTTTTTACCAGTCAAGAGAAAAAATATAGTGTGAGAATTTAGGATTGAAAGTCTATGCATGTTTGATGCGGCATCGGCGCCATAAATAACATGGTTTTAATTTTTTTTATTATTTTTTAAGGTACGAGTTTTTGCCTGTACTGCTTCCCTAACTTTCAACCTCACAAAAACAAGATTTAATTTAATGTTTAAACCATTTTCTGAAGCCATATTTGGAATAAAAACGCAAGTAAATGAAGTTAAGGACACAATAAGGTATGTTCTCTTGAACCCATTTTAATCCTTTTGCTGAAAAAGTGCATGATCTACATATTTATCATAAACAATCTTAATACTAATATCGTTGCCCTATTTCTTATTTGATACACAAGACATAATTTGCAAAACTAAGTTTTTTTATATTTTTGGCAAAGCAAGGACGGGGAAAGATGCGCGTCAAATTTTTTTCTCTAAATTCCTATTTTTTGAGGAATTTGTCAGTGTTAATTTAGGTCCGATATTTTTGATTTGAGACCCGATATACTCGTTTTTTAATTTATTTCTTATATAATACATACCTAATCCAACCAATCACGACAACAGTTTTAATTTATTTTTTATTTCAGACGTAGTATAAACACAAAGGCTTAATTCTTATATGATACATATCCAATTGGGTTAAATGGAAATAAAGGTGTAATATTATAAAAAGTTTTATTTTTTAAATTATTAATGACTAAATAATACACAAAAGGTCCATTAGAATAAATATCATTTTAATATTTGGTTAAAAAAAACAACCCTTTATAATATATTATTTGAAGTACCTACTAATTGGGAATAAAATAATACAGCATATTCTTGCAACTGCAAATATAGATTTTTATTGTTTTTCGGGCGTGTGTGAAAAAAAATAGTAAATACAGATTTATTTTATTAAAAATCACAACATTTGTCTTTTTAACCAAACGTAAGGCTTACAGATGTAAAATAAAAAAATATGTAGTTAAAGTGAATTTGAAATTTTCATTGTTACACTTTAGTCTGAATCGCAAGGATTTTAAATGGGTACAGGATATTTCGACATCAGTATATCGTTTAAAAGGATAAGAAACAACTTGTAGCAATTGTAACAAACAGCAAATATCTTTTACTTGCAGTGTATATAGATATATGTATATATATATATATATATATATATATATATATATATATATATATATATATATATATGGATTCAAAATCAAAATAGTTCGGTTAAAAGTTTTGATTTTAAAGAAATGTAGAAGTAACTGGCGTAGATGTTTTTTCGATTATATATATTTAAAAAATCGGTAAATTCACAAATGTTTCATAATATTTACCTAGACTTCAAAAAATAAATTATGTCCTTTATTATTTTTCTCCAAGAAAAGAAGATTTTATTCCAGGAAAAGGAATTTTACCAAATTTAAAAAATAATAAAATAATATTAAAAAATTAAAAATTTATCAGCTATGTTTTTTTTACAAAATGTCCAGTCAAATGGATTGTAGTTTTTGGTATTGAATTTGTGAACATTTCATTAGACCGCCATTTTGTTCTGTCATAATAGGATTGTATAAACATTTTAGAGTTATACCTATACGACATTCATATGTTTTTTATATTTTGTGAGGATCTCATTTTGTTCCGCCATATTGGATTTCTACCAAAATATAACCATTTCATCCCCGTATGACTCCTGATTTTTAACCAAAATTCGAAGTCAAACCAGATAAGTAGTTTTTGAGCGATGTTGCGTACAGACAGAATAACAGAAGAACAGACCGAGAGACCAACAATGACAGAAATGAGAACACGTTTCTCAGGGTCCAGTGACTTTTACGAATAAAGTATAAAAAAATCAATATTTCGGTAAAAGAGGAAACAATTTTTTAAAATTTCTTGTTTATAAAATAATTTCTTTTCACTCTACAGAATAGTCCTAAAGGGAATTTGTATCGACTACACAGGAAAATCGAATGACAATATGTCGGTCTTAGGATAATTGGTTTTTAAGAAAATTTAATTTTGCTAATAGTTTTACAAATTAAAGTGTTTAACATCCCTAAATATTTTTAAATTTAATTTTTTTAATATTATTCTGTACTATTTAATGATATCAACGTGCCAATTTTCTAAATAATAATACACAATTTTTACGCGTTTTTGTTGATTTAATTATTTTCATCTTGAATCCATAATAATAATAATTATTATTTTTTTTAATTTATTACAGTAAACTAACACTAAATTAATTATAAATTTTCATTATGTGCTACATGTAACAATAAAAAATAATAAATATTTAAATAATTAACAGATTAACAGAAAAAAAAAGTAAAATAAAATATGAAATTAATTATTAGAAATGTCATATTTTTCCAAAAGTTATTTCTTCTTTTTTAAATTTTAAAATATTTCTAATACTTCTTAATGAACATGGGGAAAATTTTGTATATTAAAATACCATCATGTAAAATACATTTTTTTTGCAAAGTTACTTTTTGCTGACGTGCTGTGTAAATTGTTACATTCCCTTGTATTATGATTGTGAATTTCTGTAAGTAGAGTAATAATGTATCCTTTGGACCCTCCCCCCCCCCTCTTACGTCCCACTTGACCTTGGATCCATTTGACCTTGAATTTTTGAAGGTCAACACCCCCTCCTCTTACGTCCCTGACCCTCGTGCTGTGACGTCATTTGACCTTGAAGGTGCCCCCGCCCACTTGACCTTGAGTTCATTTGCTCCCAATGTACAAGAGCGACTTGTCACTGCAAATGAGTCGCGTCTCAATATGAAGTTTTCTATACTAACTAAGCCTTTTTATAGAGGTAAACTTCAAGGTCGAACACCCCCTACCCATTTACATAACAAACGCATCACTTAATATCAAGCACCACCAACCAGACACATCTCAAGGCCAAACAACTTGACATTCAAAAAATTATCAAGGTTATTTCGTACAACACCCCCCACCAAAAAAATCTCAGGGTCATTTCACAATTTGACCTTCAAAACATCCTCAAGGTCATTTCTTAGTCGCTTAGAGAAGCTAATAGCACAATGTTACGATAGAGCCGCGGTTATGACTGGTGAACTGAGCGGTCTACAAACACGCATAACATCGGATGCTCCACTCGCAATTTAAACACATTGTGCTGTCCATCGGCTAAATTTAATTTTACAGCAGGGTTCGAATTATCTCAAAGAAAGCAAAATCTTTTTCGCAACCTTGAAAAATTTGCTGGCTTTTTTCCATAATTCCTATAAATGGACAAAAAGTCAACGCTTTATCAATAAAAAATGAAAAGTATTGAAACTATTGACTTATAATTATGTAAGTAATTAGAAATTAATTATTAGTCAGTGTTATTTACAGTTCAAATACAAAATCATTGGTTCAATATTCGCTTTAACGTCTATATAGACCGAACTTATGTGTATGGTGTTTGCCCGCTTTCCGACAGTTGTTTCACAAGACTTAAAAACGAACGCACGTTTACATTGTACGCATGCGGTGTTGTTTGTGCGATCTTGTTCGCTAAGTGAGTACGCACCTTAAAGATGCGTTATGTAGCAAATATTTTTTAGAATTAATTTTAATGGGAATTCGTTCAGGATACTATTATGCATTGTATTTAGCCTAGCGAAGCTGATGACAGTTTTAATGCTTAATATTATTATTTTGATTCTTAATAGTTGGTTATGTATATTGCAACTATTAATGACAAGTGTAGGACATCAGAGACTATTACTTCTTAATTGTAACTCTGCCTATCATCTGGAACACAACGTTGTGGTTTCCGGCGGTTGTTGTGAATTGCTCGTTTTTGTGCAATTATTTTAGTGGAGTATGCTTTTACGGAGACACTTATTCTTTTATATTTGTTTGTTTTTTAGTTTCTGATTTGATCGGGAAGGTTTCGCTGAGAGGTTTTTCGGGATTAATTTTAATTTCGGGTTATCGGTTTTCATTACGTTTTTTGTTTTGTTTTGAGAGTGTCAAATATGTGGGAGTGTAATAATTTGATATTTTTAGAGTGTTCTTGCATGCAATGGGTTAATTTTTCTTCTTCTGAAAGTTCGAGGTGGTTTTGTAATCAAGTTTGCTTTTAAAAGATTTGAAATGGTGTATATTGCAAAGCATTATGGGTGGAATTATTATACGATAAATAGCATAATTTATTAGATTATAAATATTTTTGTAGTGTTGTGTGGTTTGTGACCAAATATATGTGATCAAAGAGTTCGTAGCAGAAAGGAGTTGGCTTAAAGACTAATTTGTTGGGATAAGTTTCATATTTTGTCTTTTGGCATATTTCACTTATGTTTATGTAAGTTTTTACGACGTTTTCGAGGTTAGGTCAATAATATTTTTCTTTAGTGCCATTAAATTTTCCAACTACCTCTATGGGTAGTTTTTGTTTGGTTTCTCTTTAAGCACTTTACAGGGAAGTTCCTATAAGGGTTATGTTTGGGGAAAACGTTGGCTGGTTTGCCAAAAACTTTTTGGTTGATCGGTAATCTATGTTGAATAGGTCGGAGCTATATATTACTTGTTGCTCAAGAGAAACGCCTATTTTATGAAGAGTTTAAAAACGCATTATTTGATATAGATGTTTGGTGCCTGTTAAAACTATTGTTGTTGGGGGTCGTTAAATAATTTTCTCAATAATTAAACCCACTAGGTTTTCGAATGTTAGGTCTTATATTGGATGTTTTTATGTAAGTGTGGTGCTTAACATTTTAGTTCTATTGTTAATTTATTGTTCTACTAGAGCATGGTTTAAACTGAGTCCGTAGGTATCATCGAGATCCCTAGGGTTATTAATTAGTAAAATAGTTCTTCGCTATTTGCATTGGCTAATTAAACGGTAAATTCCGTTTGCTCAATTAAAGCGAGTTTTGTAGCTTGAACTTAGTTTCAGAGTTAATTTTAAGAGTAATTCTATTTTTTTTAAATTTTAGGCCTGTCTAGAAATTCTATTATGGATTCGAGCTTGTTTCTTGTGAGGAAATTTAATTGTTGTAGTAGCGTATGTACAAAATAAAAATAAAAAGTTACTCATGTAAAAATAAAATAATAAAAATCAGGGAACATAAACATTTAAGAAAAATTCAAGGAACACAAAAATTTAAATCATATAGCAATTTACAAAATTAAAAGGTTTGGAAAGGAAATATTATTATTTTACTCTCCGTTATTTCGACGAGGTTGTAACTTTCCAACCAGTGGATGGGGTGGACCTTCCTTGATTAATGGTTGAACTCAGAAAGTTTGCAGTATGCATCATAAACACACTTTTGCTTACCTTCAAGGATCCGTTGCGACTGCGCGAGTTAAATAACTTGATCCGTCCACTTTTTTTTAAAAACAATTTATTAACAAATATGAGTTATCAAAATTATAGAGTAAGGACTTAACTATATGAACTACGAAAAGATTAAGTGACGCTGTAGGAAAGTGGGGCCCTATATATATATATATATATATATATATATATATATATATATATATATATATATCTGCTTAGATATTCTAAACAAACATAGATAGGTATATACCAAGGTAAGGGCTTTTCTAGATATATAACTCACGTGGGAAGCACGTAGCGATGCCGTGTTGATCATGGTTTAAAGGCGCTGCATGTTGGATTTGAATACACTTATAGTGATTTGTAATAGAAATACAAATTCGTCAGCCAAAAAAATACGTCTTCAGCGATAACTTACAGACGATCTATAAATAGCTCAAAAATTGTCGACTCATGTAAATACAACTAAAAAATAGGTAAACTTCCTTTACCCGTAACTTCCCTCGTTATGAATATTTCCTTTTATTAGAAATAATGAAGTGTGACCCAATTTAGTACAGTCATTTAGTAACACATATAAATGTACTATTTTTTCAAACATTTTTATTAGGCACTATTGTGTTCCATCATATTGGATTCCTACCAATATTTAAGCAGTTTCTAACTATGCCACACTTGATTTTAAAATAGATTTTAAAGTAGTTTTTACATTGACACACATCGTTATTATATTATACCTAATGTTGAATTCGTATACCTGTTTATCCCTATATCACATTTAATTTTTCCGTAAAATTTAGAGCTAACTCAATAAGAATTCTAAATCGAATTTATAATCGAATGTTTGGGTCAAATTGCAGGTACTTTACAGGAAATAATAAATAGAAATTAGTTAGTAGTGTTACAAAAAATAGTAGTTACAGAACAGTAAAAAATACACTGATTAAAAATAGCTACACATCTAAATTCATAAACTCTATTTGTATGTTACGATTACGACATTTTTTTAAAACAATTCCGAGCCATTACCAAAAAACAAAAAAAAATACAATTATTTGTCACTTTTTTTTATATCACAAAATCTACTAAACTTAAATAAATACGTCATACCTGTTTATAACAAAAGTAAAAGCAATAAAAATAAAAAGATCTCACACAATCTACAAAGTTCCATGCAAAACTGTCCTAATATTAACATTGGTCAAACTTTTCAGTATCTGCAAAATCAATTAAATTGACACAAATGCGACAAAAAACAATCTTAAATAATCTTGAACAACTTACCATATTAACAGCGTTAATTACCTAAAACATAAAACCATTCATATAGCAGCCCTGTGACGTATTAAGACGTCAATGAGATACTGACGTTGGCCTCAACCAGCTTTTTTTGAAGCTATCCCGTTTCTTTATGTTATTTTTACGCATCTCTCTTCAAATACTATGAAGTCAATATTTCTGCTCTTTAAATAACTGTGGGAGTGTAGTTAAATATTTTTACATGTTTCATGTTTTAGCTTTTACTGTATTATAGATTTGTTGATCGTTAATAACTCTTTATTTATTATGCTTATTAGATCCATTAAAGATGTTTCGGCTCCAATAACTGGTGAAATTGAAGACGAAAATGCTATGAAGAAAATTAAAGAAGAAAATGATTACCTAGATGAAGAAAGAAACGTATTAAAGAACTTGTCAAGTATTGTTGCAGGGAAATACGACTCTAAGAGTCAGTAAATTTAATAAATACTATTAATGACAATAAAAATAATATACTTTTAAGGTAAAACAATACAGCAAGGCTTTAATAGAGATAGTAACATAGCTGCTTATCCAATAACCAAATAACAATATAAACAATTTCAACTAAAAATAACAAAATGGTGTTGATTCAAGTAATCTAAATTAAATAAGAAAAAAAAGAAAGTCAAACAAAATTAGTAACACCGCTGTCAAATCGAAAGATTCAAATAATCCGACTCAAGCAATAAAAATGTTTTAGTAATGTTTTCTAACTTCTAAAATTGCAAAATTGCAAACTAAGTTGGTCTTAGGTATTTTTCTTCCATTTCTTTAACTGGTAATGCCCCATAAAATTCACATGCCGAACAATTTTGTTTATCCCGGCAAAAGTGCTAGCCACCGTATTTCATTATTTTCGAAAGTACTGGCTCTACCAGACGTAACAAAATAATCCATTTGAAAGTATCACAAAACATTTTAAGAGTTTTTGGGAGAACACATTTATTTGGGAATTTTATCGTATGGATTTACTTTCAGGTGAAATGATAGAAGGGGCATCGTACGAAAAGCAATATTTAAAAAAAATTGAAACCCGTTGCATGGATCAGTTCACCAAAGCTGCTGTTAAATGTCGAAATATGTTCGAAAGTGGATATGACAAATGTTATGAAACTGTAACATGGATGGCCGCTTGGTTGCTATGTTGGCCTATGAAATTGGATTTCGCATGTAATATTGCTGAAGCTTTAGGGGGAACTAGTAGGTAAATAAAGCGCTCCACACGAAGTGAGGCATTCGTTTTTTGCTGAAATTTTAAATCCTTGTAATGTGGTTAATTTTAATCCGATTTGTAAAAACTTTTATGCCTATAGGAATTTGTATCTAGTTTATAAATGTGTGTACGTTTTGCTTTGATGATTAATGTTTACTATATACCGGATGAGAACTTAAGTTATTACCAAATTCAAAAAAATTAGAGCGCCCCCAAAATCGTAAAAGTATTTTTAGAATGATTTTGAGCTTTATTATGTTTACTAGGATCTTTCCCTGAAAACTACTTTTTATTGTAGCAAATTAAAAAAGGCAATACTAGCTTGAAAAATTGCCTACTAGATAAGCCAGATTTACAAAAAAGTCTCGGTTTTCACATTCTGTATATGGGGTGTTACAAATTCGTAACGACGTAAGCATGCCTGTATGACGAGTTTTTTGGTTATTTATAAAAAAAGGATTTCGGGATTTGTACGATACTGCTATATTTTTGTGGTACTTGTAATGCCGTAAACAAAATTTTCGTAATCACCGCTGTTTCTGAGATAAAGTAGATGATAAACACGTTTTTGAGTTACCTGTGGGTTTTCGTCAAATTTATAAATATGATAGTTGCAGATCGTTAAGTTCGTTATTAGAATAATTTATGCATCGTTTAGAATGCAGGTATGTATTTAGTTTTCTAGTTATTACTACTACGTTAAGACTAGTATACAAAACTGTATATTTCAAATCATTTTGTAAAGACTAGACAACTCTAACCTCTAAAAATTCATTTGAATGCTGGTTTTATTTCCAATTTCTTTCTTGATAGTCTGTCATTAGATTATGTACGTTAATACAAATATAGGAATTAGACTGGTATTATCAAACGAAAACAGTATATATGTAGTAATATTTTTATTTACAAGAGTTCAAGTAATATTTTTATTTACATTTACAATAGTTCAAGTTATACCTTTTAAACTCAATAAGTATAAAAATATGTTGAGTTTGTATCAAATAGTATGTCAAATATTCTAGGTGCATTTGAATGCATTACTTAATATTCATAATCACTTGATAATTACATTTTAGGTATAGGATAAAGTTGCAAGCTATTCAATATTTCGACCCTTTTATACTGGTAGGAATATGATTTTTTGAAATTTACCCTGGATGCAGTCACATCTATTACTAATATCGTTGATTAAAGGAAAAAAGTGGATATTACGGTCTAACTAGTGCTGCTACACAGTTACACGAAATATTAGACAGAAGTTTTTGGTAAAATCTAAAAACACTTTTCATCAGGATTTATTTTGAAAGCTGGATCAAAAGGAATAAGATTTTATCTCTTGGTTTGAAAGATAAGATTTTTGACATTTTTTTGATAAAGATTGTGATCTTTGCTGCATAGTTTGCAATACGATCAATTTAATGTACTGGCCGGCATTCATTATCAACAGTAATTTTGAAATGAAATTTATATTCAGGAAGTTTCCCATTTTGCATCGTTAAATGTATTGAAATGCTTATCAGATAGTGTTTGGCACAAAATTGTGTAGTTCAAGAATTAAGTTTAAGTATTACGGATTTTGTGTATTGAATAAAGATATATGACTAAATCTATTTCTTGAAAATTTAAATATTTCTTATATTATTATATTTTAGTTTTAATTGTAGTATAGTATTTGTATACGTTTTTTCTTGTATGTACAAGTTTGTATATTTTGGAGTTTCTATTTTTTGTAAATACAATTAAATAAGTTAATTTTTTGTCCGAGGCGATACACAACTTTTTTAAAAATATATATGAGCAAAGTTTTATTTGTTTTTTTTTTCTACAGGCTTGAAGTCATTACTAAAATAAATTACCAGCTAGAAAATCTTAAATATTGTATTGTCCGAAAAAAAGTTAAAGCACATATTTCAAAAAAAAAATAAGATACATTTTCTAATGTCTTGATTCAAATAACATTAAATTTCCTAAACGAATACTTTCAAACCATCATAAATTTTTATGTCCAAATATAGTCATAACAACGCTATTTGAGCACTGTTAAATTAAGTGTTTAATAAACAACTCAAAATAGTCAAAAATATTTTTTTGTTTTTCTTGAAATGCGTCTTTAAAACCTAAAGGTATATTTTTTTGTTTAAGAAATATTAAGGGAGTTTTGAATCTGTAAGTTAAATCTTTAGAATCTAAAATTTAATTTTAATTTTATCAATGCGAGAATCAGAGTAATTAAAATCTGGTTTATGAACTAAGTGTCATAGAGGTAATAACAATATATTACTGAGTTTGTAGACTCAGACTCTATATTTCCATTTCTTGCTATTGTCATTCATTACTCCAATGAATAGGTTTTTTATTTTTTGCTCCAATATTATACTTTTTCTGCAGCGAAGCTCAACCTCTTAAACTTCAGAGAATGGATCTATTACTTCCCACATATTTTAAAAGTTTTGGTTCTAAAGAAAGTAACAATATTATAACATATACATATCATTCTTCAAATAGTTTAACCTATTTGTCTTAGATTGTATTTATACGTATCTGTTTAGCTTTGTAACTGTTACAAATATTTTTCTTGTCAGCTTTGGCAATTTATTTTTTCTAGGTTAGTAAAGCATTAGAACATATTAGATATATTGAAACCGTGTTTTTTATAAATCATTGAAGAAATGGGAAAAGGCGGAATAAGTTTTAATAAGATAATTTATTTTTTCTGGGTTAGTAAAGTGTAAGAATACATTTTAGTATTAGGTATATTGAAACCGTTTTATTTTAAATCATTGAAGAAATGGGAAGCGACGGAATAACTGTTATATCAAAAAATGTTTTTCTGACCTGATAACTTATCGAGTAATTTGTAGAAAATTCTTTTAAATCACTTCGTAATCTGTGTAACATAAAACTTCTTTCTAAATAAGAATCAAACAGTTTTCGATTCTCGCTAATGGATTTTTGATAATACTCCTTGATACTCTGTATGGAGCCAACAAAAACAATATCATCACTATCACTGTCATCATTTTCACGTGTCTTAACGAACTTCTTTGTTGTTTGAAACTAGCTTGTTTAGAGCTTATACTAGAATCCGTCTCAAATTTCGAACGTTTTTTAATTTCAGATTTAACTTTCACGTCAATTTGCTTGCGGTTATTTGACTTGTAGATTATTTTTCATCTTTTTTAAAGGCTCTGTGATCGTGTGTAATATCTTATTAATTTTTTCTTCACTTTAATTTCGTTCCATCTTTAGAGCCAAGTTTTTTTTAATAGATCTCGCACTATTTAGAATCTTTTTCTTAACATCTTTGCCCCAGTCATTATTAATCTCTCAGGAAACTACATACATATTCATAATCACTCATACACACTCATAACATAGTCTATACAAACACATATATGGACAGATTAAGCTTCATTTGAAGTATTTCTATTATTAAAATAATGAAAAGCAAACTTTGAGATAATTTTTATTCAGTATATTATAAGTTGACTTTTTTTGTTTATCAAACTCAATCATCCCAATTCTTAGAGAATACACTGGATTTCATTTGCATGGTTGATATTTCCCGTCTCTTGCACGGCATTTAATTCGACAAATCTGTCAACAAGTTGATTCGCATCACTATAAGATATATGTTTCTCATTTTCAGTAGAACTTTGTATATCAACTTCTTCTTCAGATGACATATAACTATCTTTATCCTCTCCAGCTAACTCTCTTTTTACCACATCATTTTGCAGTCTAAAAATTTTTGTATATACATCCCACACACTTTCGTTTCTTAATATGGTTTTCTTTAGATATTCGAATAGTTCTTTATTAAGCTTCTGTTTACTTTAGTTCTAGTTCGTTTAGCAGCAAAAAGGTTTTAAATAATATTAAGATATTTGTAAGACTGACTGCAAGCATTTGAATCAATATTCCTACTACGAGCATTAGTTTGAGCGAGGAAAAACGTAAAGCTTTAGAATTTATTTCACATCATGTAGGAGGCAATTTTTCTTGACCCTCGTGGTAGGTCCAGGCGGTATAATTAGGAATTTTTCAGTCGTAGATTTTGCAGCAGTCGTACTTTTTACGGTACTAATAGAAGTAGGGTTTACATACATAGGAGGAATTTTCGCAAATTTTTGATATTCAGATCTACAATATAAACTTTGAATTCCTATTATATCGTCCTGCTTTAAATTAACTTCTTCATGATCTTGAACTGTAGGATACATAATAGAGCTGATGTTATTTCAATGACTATTTCGTGAACCATAACTAATAATAAAGATTTCCATTCATTAGGCGACACATCACCAGGTATATACCATTGGTTATCCTTGAATATTTAAATTTCTGCAGAGTTTTTTATTAAACTTGGGAAAAAGGAATGTCCAACTATAGATCTAGTTAATTCTAATGAACAATTTGTCGAATCTTTTTTATTAAAATTTTTTTGGGGTTGAAATTATATTATAATAATAGCTTAGTCACCATATATCTCTAAATTTTAAATTTGTTTGATTTTGCCACATTTTAAAGGCATTAAATACAAGTCTGATATATCTTTCTTAAACTAAGACTTGGAGGGTATATTTTCCGTGTTAAGTTATAAGTAATCCATGTAGCCTCTCTAGAATCAACTACTGAAAACAATTATCTCTATTTCCACATCAAAATTTCGTTCACAGGTAAATTGTAAATTGATTAAAAATTTTCGAGAGCTTGCCCCATGGTCGCTATATTCTCCACATCCAAGGGCTCAGTTAGGGCAGAGTTAAAGCTAACGATTCCAGTTTTGGCAAAATGAGTGCAGTTTGGCTTCTTACAAATACGATGAAAACAAAGAGGAAGCTCGAAATGGGCACTAAACCATTCAAATCATCAGTCGTTAGACATATAATGAAACATGTGGGAGGAAAAGGCGCAAAATCTGATATTAAAGCTGCTGGAACAACTGTCAAATAGGTCGGTGTTTAAGTGTCCATATCGATCTACCGATAGAACTAGATCCAATTATCAGCTAGATTTGATTTCGCTTAGCACTTGGAATTCTATTCCAAACAACGAACCAGAGAGAAACAAATTTTAATTTTTAATTGTGTTAATGGTAAAGAACGAATAGTAGAAATTCCTTCAGGATGATACGAGGTTACTGATATAGAAGCATATCTGGAAAAACATTTAGCTAGTGATAAGAACCAGACTTTTATTTCTAGGGAATCCTAATAATAATACGCTAGTTGAATACGTCGACCAGCAAAACACTTTTTAAAAAACTATTTATTTTTACTATCGATCTTAAAACTAATGACCAAAAATACTAACAGTAATCAAGCTTCGACTCTCTATTAATGTTACCGACAATTACAATCAATTTCCTTAATACCAAATAAATATACAAATTCGCATAATTGCAATATTAAATATAAATCACGACTGGTTCAGGGTTATTTCTCGCGAAAGTATACGAAAAAAGCTAGGATAGTCATGAAAAATATTGAAAGCCAATTTACTTCATGAGTCTGATCTCCCAGTAGGAATATCACAAATGGTTACTATAAGAAACGAGAGTAATATTATCTCTGAGAATTACACCAGTAATTTTCCGAATACGTTATATGAGTTTACTTCCTCTGTAGATCCTCGATATAACATAATCATAGAGCCTAGAAACTTAATTTATCTCCCATTTAATAAAAATAATAATAGAAACAGTATCACAATTATTATAACCATAAATATATTAGCTCAGTAATCGAGACCAGTTAATTTCAGAGAAAGATATTATTTTGGAGTTAGAGCTTAAAAAATATGGTTCTGGTTTTTATCTCTCTAAGCAGCAACACTTCTATCACTCCATCAGTTATCAGCCAGACGTTAAAGCAAACACTTGCAGACAAACAGCTAATTCGATTTAATGAATGGCTCTTATAAATAGCTATCAAATCTTTGGTCAGTACTCATACCTCATTTGACCAAGATACGTGTCATATGCCTAGCTTTATAACACTCGACTCTGTATATCACGGAAACAATTTTAGATAAACTTTTAAAATTCGGTACATTTTTAAAGCAAACTTTGGGCTCCCGAACGGTACCAAACGGATCTTCATACCATTTTTGGTTTTTCGTTTATTAATGAAATAACCATTGATGATAGATAAAATTCCTATAGACTGATACCTTCAAAAAAGTTTAAGCACATTATATTTATAGTCCTTCTTTTTTTTAAATTTTATTTTCTAATTTTTTTTTGCTGTAACTCGCTAAGTTTTTTTTTGAAAATTGCCGTAAGGCAGTGAAGCCGTGCCTGTTAGTTGCCGAAGGACCATAAAATTTGCATAGGAAATATGAAAATTTAAGTTTTTGACTTGAAATTTGCAATTAATCGCAGACGTCGACGCACATAAAATGAAAAGCACTCACCATTATTTTGACGTAAAATTGCCTCGAGAGCGCTCTCTATTGTATGGGTCTTCGGATCATCCTGGATTTGTGTCCCCGGGATGATCTGAATTAATATTCTAGGCTAAATATCACTTCACTCAAACAAAAAATTAAAAAAATATTTTGAAATATATACCCTGGTGCGTTTTAACATTCCCCCCACCAAAAAACATGTTAGTTTTTTCTAACGCGAAAAGAAAAATAAAACTTAATTTATTGTCCAGGTAATGGACAGAGCTTTACAACTGAACGATGTACAACTCCACTTTCGGTTTTTAAGTGGCCACTCTAACTATCCCGTGTTTTCCCGGATGTACCTGAAGTACTCGTCCCAAAAACCGTTCCAACGGAGGCTTCTGTTCATTTTTGATGAGAACCAACATATCGGGTTTAATATTAGGGCTGGACTTTGTCAACTTATAACGCTGTTGAAGTGTGTGAAAATATTCTTCGCTCCAACGCCTCCAAAAATCGTAATGCTTTTTTGTTAACATTTGCCAACGGCTTAGTCTATTGATAGGCATACTTGACCCGTCTGGTTCAGGGAAGGTAGTAAGAGGTTCCAGCGTTAAAAAGTGACCTGGAGTTAAAGGAATAAGATCATTGGGATCTTCACTCACTGGAGATAAAGGACGGGTATTTAAGAGGGACTGAATCTGTGTCAACAATGTGTAAAATTCCTCGTATGTCATGATTTGCTCACCTACCACACGATGAATATGGGTTTTTAACGGCTTGACGGCGGACTCGCTGAGTCCATTAAAATTAGGAGAACCGGGAGGATTAAAGTGCCATTTAATAGAAAGCTTGGTATAAGCATCAGTTTGCGAAAATGTCTGAAGCTGGTTATATGCTGGTTAGGTGCCTTTATCCGAAAAATATATCAGAAACTCTTCCTCGGCGAGCAATAAACCAACGTAAATAAGCTAGGAAGGCTTCAGATGATAAATCGGAAGACAACTCTAGATGAAGTGCCTTAGTAGCACAACAGACAAAAAGGCAAATATATGCCTTGGATGTTTTTATGCCCAGGTGCTTTCCTATACTGATTAAAAAAGGACCGGCGTAGTCAAGACAAACTTGTGAAAATGCCTCTACCTGCGAAATTCGAAATGCGGGTAGATCCGCTGTTACCTGGTATAAGATTTAGGTTTTGCTCGAAAAAAATTGATGCATTTAGAAAGGCATCGATAAATAGAATTCCGTGGAGAAATTATCCAGAAATTTTGGACAATCAGCTTCTGCACCGTTTTTAAACCAGGGAGTAGATTATTTTTATGCACCTGCTCTATTACCAAATAGGTAAATCTATAATTTTTTGGCAATAAAATTGGATGTTTTGTATCAAACGAGAGCGAGGATTTTCTTAGTCTACCCCCCATCCTGGGGATTCCTGCTTCATTCACAAAAACTGGAAGCTTCCTATAAGGCTTAGGGAGAGGCATATTTTTGTCACAGGCATGAAAGATGGCGGCAAAATATTCTTTTTGTACGCATTTGATTATAACTTGTAATGCTTTATAATTATAATCCAACGCTGAAGGAGATGTGTTTTGGATTTTCCTAAATACGTTGATAAATCGTAATAAATAGGCGATAATTCGCTGTACTTTTCTAAGAGAAGAAAATCTCCAAAGTAATACCAAAATTGGATTCTCATAAGTTTTTACGGAGGCATGTAAGGAAACTTGTTTTTCTTCTCGAGATATTTCGGAAAGATTATCGCATAATGAAGAGTCTTCAAAATTTTGATATAAAAACTCGGGCCCATGCCACCATAGATCATGTAACAGAAGTTTCTGAAGAGTAAGACCTCTAAATACGCAATCAGCTGGATTTTCTCTAGTGGGTACGTATCTCCAGCATGATGAAGGATTGCTATCTTATATATGAGAAACCCTGTTAGTAATGAACATCTCCCAACGATGTGGAGAGCCTGACAGCCAAGCTATGATCACTTTCGAATCAAACCACACATAAATTGGGTCAAACATAAAATAATTAGAATATGATTGCTTAACGGCAGCAAGTTAATCAGCCAGAAGGTAAGCCGAACACAGTTCAAGTCGCGATAAAGAGACAGGTTTAAGCGGAGCTACTCTAAATTTCCCACAAACTAGATTTACTTTTATGGTCCCACTAGAAGAAATAAATCTAAAATAAATTGCACAACCGTAACTCAAAGTATTAGCAGCACAGAAGCCATGTATCTCCAAACTTGATTTACGGTCAGAGTACAATAATCGCGGTATTTGCATTTCTGAAATAGAAGGCAATTCTGTTTTAAATTGATTCCATATATTGATAATATGGTCTGGGGTGGATCATCCAAATCTATTTTTGAAAGCCACTGTTGCTGTAAAATGTGTTTTGCAAGAAAGACAACTGGTGCAAGGAAGCCCAAAGAATCGAAAATTCTGGCAATCTGAGAAAGAATATTCCTTTTTGTACACTTTGACTCAATGAGAGTGCATGTATATAAAAATACATCTAAATTTGGATTCCACTGGAGACCAAGAACCTTAATATAGGTAAGACTTCCGCTTTCGAAAGAGAAAGGCATCTGAACATCTGAATTTGGTGTTATTAGAATATCTGGGTAGTTACTAACCCATTTTCTTAACATAAACCCACCCTTTTTTAAAAGGCTTATTACTCTTTGGAGACGAAGAGCTGCCTTTACAGAGTTTCCGCCACAAACACAATCATCAATGTATACTGAGTCTTCTAAAACTTGAGATGCTAAAGGTTGATTATCTTGTTTAATGTTTGCCAATTCTTTTAATGTTCAAAGGGCCAAATATGGAGCAGACGATACTCCAAAGGTTACTCTATTAAGAGTGCATTCTTTGACTGATTCTGTTTTTGAGAATCACCACCGAAATCTTTGAAAATTTCTGTGCTCAGGTGTACTTAAATCTGACAATACATTTGATTAATGTCGCACGTAAACACAACAGGGAAAGTACGAAAACGTAACAAAATTGTAGATAAATTCTGACGAAGTTTAGAGCCAGATAATAAATTATAATTCAGGCTTATACCTTTTGTGCCTTTAGCACTAGCGTCGAAAACTATCCTGAGGTTGGTAATGTGATAAATAAAATGCTGAAGATGAGCAGTAGTCAGAAGTCGAAACTTCAGAAATATATTCATTTTGAATAGATTCTTTGATAAAATCAGAATAGGAAGACTGAAGTAAGGACTTTCTATAGAAACGAGATTCTAAGCAAATAAAGCGTCTAAAAGCTTGTGTGTAAGTATCCCCAAAATCTGGATTCTCATGTTTAAATGTAATGCAACTGCAAATCGGCCTGAACTTTCACGATGAACTGGCATTTTGTATATAGATTCGCACTTAATATCCTCAGATGACAAAGAGTTATTTACTGTCGGAACTTGCTCGATTTCCCAAAACTTTTGACGACCTATGTCTAACTGTAGTTCAAAGGAAGTATGACAGCTAACTAAAGACAAATTTGATGTTGAATATGTTTGATCACTAAGGTTTCTTTTAGATAAACTTCTGGAGTTTAACAATACTTTTATCACCTGTAAAAGTACAATTCTAGAAAAGAGAGTCGTGCAATGTACTATCAATTATAGGTGTCATTCAATTACTGGTCCAACTAGTACTGACAGAACATTTCTCCCTTTTAACTAATATACTAAATATTAACATTAACTTAAGATAAAATATAGTCTTGCAAGTAGCAATGAGCTTTAATAACTCTTTTCGGTCTTTCTGAGGTATTTCCCGAGGCTGCGCCATATAGACTTTCGGCGTCACTTACTTGCGCACTGTGTGAAAATTCCGGATTAGTTGCAACCGAGATCTCTTCAGCTAAATTTTCACACTAATCTTAAGGTATAACAGATTTAAAACTAATTAGGCCATTAAAGGAACTAACCCCTGCACTGACTCCAGGAGTAATCTATGTAGGGGTAAATCTATGTTTTTTTGTAATACGGAGCTGGAATTAAATTTCACCTATTTCTCCTATACATGCCGGAATTACATTCCACTAAATATGAACGAACATCTAAAAGTTCAACAAACTTTTCGTAAGCTCTTAAATCCGTTACCCAGTCTCCATAGTCTCCTCTTAATAGACTTGACAAATTTCGGGTACCATGTTTCTTATTAAAATGTGTAGCCGACATATCCTTCGCTCTGCCCTCCTTTTCTTGTACCGTGCTAGTATCTATATGTTTATTAAGTTGACTTGACAACACGGGCAAAAGTGTTCTCACTTTTCTCACGTAAAGTAACACGCAAGGAGAAAAACCGCATTCAAGAGGGGTAGTGAGGTAAGATAATAAAGCAAAATGAATATTTTCTTTTTTTTTTCAAAATATTGTTTGCAATATTTAAAGCAGCTTCAATACAGCCCTTAGTTAATCAGGGGTATAATAAGGGCTGTTGGTAATATGCTGAAAGTCAAAATCAAACACGAATTTCTTAAATTCCCCTTAAAATTGGGGGGCCGTTATACGAACGAACGATTTCAGCTATGCCATATCTAGAAAATAACTAAATTTTCTCTATAATCACAGATTTTGTTATTTTTGTCAATTTGAAAATTTCGAAGAATCTTGAATAGTAGTCGGTAACTATAAGATACCAAAATTCTGCTTTAAACAAATCTAAAGCAATTTTTTGCCATGGCCGATCAGGAAATTTATCTTTTAACCAAACCAAACGGAAAGCTTATCCCTCTCCCTTCATTTAACCACTCCAAGATGTCCTTGGTGTATAAAGTAACTTAAGTTGTAAAGCAGGAGGAATGATAAACCTAAGATTCCGCAACAATAATCCTTCCGAAAATGATATTTCGAACCTGTAAGTATAATACTGAAGCAGATCAAAATTTAAAGTGTTTTTGTTTAGCCACCCGTTTTCGACGAATTTCATAATTTTAGATAAAATAGGATCTTTTGATTGCACGGATTTAATTTCGTTTAAAAAATTTTCAGTTTCACTTGATAATTCGTCGTCAAGTGACGGTACGGACTTCTCGCTAAAATTTCGAGATAAAACCTCTGCCATAACTAATTCTTGTGTAGTCATAACGCATTAAACGGATTCTAGCACTTGAATAATTAAGGGTCTGTGATCCGTTTGCATTAAAATCAAAATTCCAGTAACGTACTCGGAAAACTTGTCAACTGCCCATGCCAGCGCTAGCGCTTCCCTCCATATCTGTGCATATCTTTTTTCCGTTTCGGTTAGTAAATGTGAAGCATATGCAACAATTTCATTCTTCCCATCGGAAGTCTGAATTAAGCACGCACCTAAACCATACGAAGAAGCATCTGCTGATATCGACATTTGTTTCGTAAGGTCGAAATAGGCTAGAGTTGGAGAACTATGTAGCGTTCGAATGAATTTTGTTGTGAAAGATCTCAAACAGAATCAATATTTAGAAAGAAGTTAGAGGTTCTAAAATAGTGGATCTATCAGGTATGAAGCGACTTGAAAAATTGGTCATTCCGAGGAATTGAAAAACTTCCTTTTTATTTTTAAGCACCGGAAAATGTTCGATTGCTAAAATTCTTTCGGGGTCTATAGAAACGCCCTTATTAGAGATTTTATGTTCTAGAAAAATTAACGACTGAACTGCAAACACACATTTACTTTCATTTAACGTGATGCCTTCTAACTCTATCTTGGATAAAATTTTATTTGAAATTGTGTTATGTTCTTCTTGTGTTGGCGCGTGAATTAATATATCGTCAATGTGACTTATTACTCCGGGATTTCCCAAAAATATTTTATTTAATAAAATTGAGAAATATTCTGGAGCACAAGTAATACCGAATGGTAATCTTTTAAAATAAAACCTGCTAAACGGCGTAACAAATGTTGTTAGAATCTGTGATTCTTTGCTTAATTTAATTTGATAAAACCCAGAATTTGTCTAATTTGGTAAAACATTTAGAGCCTTTTATTTGTGCCAAAATCGTTTCTTCCTTGCCAATAGGGAAATGTGAACGTAAAACTGATTTATTTAAATGTTTATAGTCTACACAGAGATGCATTTTTGGATTTCTTTGAACCACGACAATAGGGCTAACCCAATCCGTTAGAAAATCGACTGGTTCAATGGGTTTCAATTTTTTAATCGTTCTATTTACCACCCGACGTACTGATTGGACATAAGGTCTCGCCCCTTCGACCAACTTAATGTGCATTTCAGTCTTAAACTTACCGACTCCATTAAACATTCTTGCAATTAATTCTGATTTAATATTCTCTGCTGCTCGAACCGCATATTGAAGTATATTTAAACTTTTAATAGCTAATCTGCCCAAAATAGGCTTTATTAACTTATCGATAATATATATTTCTGTATTGAGGTGCTTGTTTTGATAGCTTAATTTTACTGAAATGGTACCTAAAACTTGCAATTTACCTCCAATAGGACCTGTAACAATTTTATCCGATGCTCGCAGATTTTTTAATAATTTGGTATAAACTATATTTTTCGGAATACATGAAATATCAGCTCCCGAATCCACAAGGAACTCAATGTTTTTGTCTAATATTGATACATGAATAAAAACCAGTCATTCTTTATAGTCTATGTGACTTAAAGAAATAGTCTCTAAAAAATAATTATTTTCTGATTCTAACATTTTAAACTGGGAATCAAACCAGTTATGCTCTAATTCTAAACTTCTAAATCAGTATGAATAGATCTGGCCTTAGTATATCTGCAGACGGAAGCCCTATGACCCAATTTTTGACATTTTGTACATGTAGATTTTCTTGCTGGACACTGGACCTTAGTTTGATGTCGCTGTAGTCCACAAAAGCTGCATCTAATATCAGTTAGAGTATCGTTTTTTTATTATGTCCCATTTTATACTTGATTTCGCTTCCAGAAGATGCTCTACTTGATGCAACAGCCTGTACCATGGTCTCCTCTTTGTGTAATTGACGAATAATGCTCCCGTGCAGTTCTCTACTCTGCTTTGCTTGCATCTCAGCTTGTTTGGAAATCAAGACACACTCTTTGAGATCCAGATTATTTTTTAGCTGTAATCGCTCTGATGTTTTAGTGTCGATCATTCCTACGACTATTCTATCCGGATGAGTTCTTCTTTCAAGCTGCTATACTCACAATGCTCTGCTAGTGTACGTAAGCTTGTAATAATAATTTCTATTGGCTCACCTGGAGTTTGCACTCTCCAGTTAGACTTAATGCTCTCAAATATTATATTTCTCTTAGGAATAAAGTATTTTTCGAAGTTGTTTAGGGTCTCTCTATACGTACTTGGTTTCTTAAGAAATTATAACATAATTTCCTTAGATTCTTCTCCCATGATGTACACTACAATATCTAATTTTTCATATTCAGTCTTGTTTATTTGACCCCAAACTGACATCCAAGAAGGCGAAGAAAAGGGGAAGAAAATGAAAATTTATCTGGAGAACTAACATTTACCAGTGGTAAAACGTTAATAATTTGTAGTAGACCGCTACCTTCAACATTATCGTTCGGCATCCTGTATGATTTAAACAAGTTATTTAGCACTTTGATTTTCAAAAATGGTTAATACTTGTCAGCATACCTGTTTACTTCAAACTTGAGCGCCGCTGTTGACAGTTGATGACGGGATATCCAATTTATTAGGTTAATTTTGTCGTTCTGTACGACTCATACGTTAATTTCGACTTATTTTACTTAGAGTAAAAATACTTCCAAAAAACACTCGCTGCCACCATGTTTGATCATTAAGAGTTCTTTTAGATAAACTTCTGGAGTTTAACAATACTTTTATTAGCTAGAAAAGTGCAATTCTAGAGTCGTGCAATGTACCTATCACATAGGTGTCATTCAATTACTGATCCAACTAGTACTGACAGAACAAAATACTCGATCCAAAAATAGTCTCCAAGGCCACAGGTTGGCCTGGCTTTCCAAAAATACTTCCAGAACCTAAAGCGAAGGGTACACGCTCAGCACCAATCAAAATATGAATAGGACCAAGAGTCTGGAATGTTGTGTCTGCTAACATTTTTTTTTATGTAAGACCAGTGTTAAGGATTAACTATTACCTTAGGTTGTTCTGAGCAGACCTTGGCAAAATAATAGCTTCAAATGAAAATGTCGGACTAACCGTACACAAGGTTTTAGAAAACATTGAGTAATGCCTTTATTGGACGTTGAAATTAAATTATTGATTTCCACAATGGGAACAATCTAAATGGATACGAAATAGCAGTGTCTAAAAGGATACGAACTCTCTGAAAGTTTCCCCAAACGTCCTTAATTTCTGCTTCTGCGGTAGGAAGCAGAACGTGTATGATTTATTTGAGGAAGTAGAAGTACTGCATTGTAAAGCCTGAGAAGACTGCACTGAATTTGTGGGGTTGGCATATTTTCTTCTGCAGCAGCTGGGGCTACAGAAGGAAAAACAGCATCCCGAGGAGATGCTGGTACCTCTCTGGGAGAGGCCCGTCCTTCCGAAGATGATTGTGATGGTGCAGTTAGCCGACTAGAGCCACAATGAAGTAAGGTGTGATGCGGAAATTGGCAAATCCTGCATTTGATAGAAGATGTGTAGTTTCGCGCAGGATGTTTAAAACGGATGCAGTTTTCGCATAGTTTATGCCGTTTACTATAGCATGCCTCTGATAAGGATTCTTGGATAGAAATAGCTGACATCTATACAAGGCATGCGTTGCTTCGGGGCATAAAATACATTTATAATTTTGTTGATTTCCAGGTACCATAGAAACGTAATTCGAAAAATTATGACACGGCTTTCTCTTTGAAGGAGACTGAGATGGCTGATCCAAAGATGGGCCACTTTTGTTACTTGTTTTAGATTTGCAGTGAAAACCCGGCATTATACACTGGACAGACTCTAAGGCTTTACATTGATTGTGTAAAAAATCCGTAAGATTTTTATAAGTAGGTATTTCGGTAGTGCTATATTGTAACTCAAAATCCGTTCTTGTTTTGGAATCTAACTTTTTCAGTAAAATGTTAAATCCCAAGAATCTGTGTTAAAATTCAGGTTTTTTTAATGCAGCAAGGTTCTCTGAAAATATGTTCAGTAGATGGCGTACATCTTTAAAGAAGGGTCTTTGCAAATTTTGAACAGTGTATATTTCATTAAAATAGGTTGTCGCCAAAAACCGCTTGTTTTGATATCTGTTAAGCAGAGTAGCATATGCAATTGGTAATTATTATCCGTCATAGGCATCGATTTAACCAAATTGGAAAGTTAATTTTTTAATGAAGTTATTAAATAGTGAAATTTTTCTATATTTGACAAATTTTGATTTTCATGAATAAGGTGCTTGTATAAATCTATAAAGGTTGGATAAGATTTAAGGTTACCCTCAAAAATTGCCACATTAATTTTGGAAGCTTTGAATTCGGTGAAAAGCTACTATTTGATATATTTAAAGTACCACTTCCCATATTGGCACAAGTAAATTCAGTTTTTTTCCCTTTTATATAAAATAAATATTTATCGGCTAAAATTCTGAATTTATCTTCAGCCGAAAATTCCGTGTCCTTAGAAATTAATGAAATAATTTCACTGTGATGCCTCTGAAATCTTCATATAATCTGTCTACATATTCCTCTCTTGCCAAAAAATGTTGTTTATAAAATGGATCAGTTACAGAATTTACAGTAATCGTAAATCTAATTTAATCTATTTAACGGAATTTTACGTTTAAATTGAAGATTAGAGATTTTTTTCTTGATCAGTCATTTTTTAATTATTTCAGTTCAGGAACAAAAATATCTATGTTAGGAGGAAGACACTGTGTATAACAGCGTGATTTTTATAGACGGATTTGGATAATAAAGAATTGCAAATCCACAAATATTTTTAAAATGTCCCTCAAAATATAATACCCGCAAAATAATAAATACGGCTATTTATTAAAATAAATGCAGAGCTGTTTTTGTTCCTTGAAAAACAAGCATTGTTGATGAGCCAGCGCGAGGTCAAATCAGCTGTTTACTAACTATCCAAAAAAATAGCCGGGTTGGCCGCACAGTATATTACTACGAGGAAAAATGAAAATTTAAATTTTTGAGTGGAAATTAGCAATTAATCGCAGACATCGACGTACATAAAATAAAAAGCACTCACCATTATTTTGGCGTGAAATTGCCTCGAGAGCGCTCTCTATTATATGGATCTTCAGATCATCCTGAATTTGTGTTCCCGAGATGGTCTGGATTAATGTTCTAGGCTAAATGTCACTTCACTCAAAATAGTAAAAAATGTGATGAAAGGTTTTTCTAACTTTCACTTGTCTCGATACTATGTCGATTACTTGACTTCTAAAAATCGAGTGTGTTAGACTTCTCTCGCATGCTCTTCGTTGCATACCGTCCAGGAGTTTTGCTATTAAAAAATCTGCGTATTTTCGCGCATATATTCACATTAAAAAACCATACTAAATCATATAGTCTGATTAGACGTTAACGAGTAATAATACCAAAATTAAAAATAAAAAAAATATTTTAAAAATTATTATATAAATATAAAACATAGTGCGTTTCCAACAGACAGAATTAATAAGGAGGCAAACGGTACAAAACTGCGTTTCAAGTTTGCAGCTAAATGCTTTAGAAGAATAACTACTTACGTGCACAGCATTACATGATTTTTGCTGTTTGGTGCTTTTTTATCTGCACTGACTAACAATAAAATGTATTATAAATCAGCCCTACCTCTTGAAGTTTTAGGATATTTTTTTTAAAGATATATTGATGTCTCGAGGCCCTGAAAAAATTGTAACTAAAGGTTATAATTTTTTAAAATCTAAAGTAATTCTAAAGTTTTTTCATACAACAGCAAAGCAGATTCATAAACTTTAATCTATTTTGTACAACTTTCAAATTTACTATTGGTTTGTACGATATAAAATACCTAAATACTCGAAAATCTGACTTAAAAAATGCCTGCATATATTGGAACACATTTTTCTTGTAATTTGAAAAACACCTGGAGGCAACCACAAGTGCATAGCATCAAGTTGTCATTTTAATACGACGCGGTGTGCCGCTGTCAAAACTGATGAGTATATATTTAGATAATTTTTATTTAATTTTAGATCCTCAAAAACGGTTTTTGGCAATTGTTGAGAATGTCATGGTAAAATTTAGATATTTTTAGGAAGACAGCCACAATTTGAAATATTTTCTCAAATTTTGTAAAATATCTTCACAAAATTTGCTGTCATTCCCAATTTATGAGTAATGTCAATATTCATTTTTGGATCAGTTGTAGCTGCGAAATGCTTTCCTGTAATTGGATACAGGGCAGATGCATTTCAATATATAGGCCGGGAATTTTTGATATTTTGACAGGTTTTCAGGTTACGGGCTCATATGTTCTAAATTTTGTGTGCTTTTATGTTTGTATATGTTTAATTTATTTCTTTATTATACTGTCCGGATTAGTCGTAAATCCTGTTATGTTATACAGAGGAAGTAGATGTATACAGGACATTTTCTTTCTTTAGAAATTCTGTTTTTTTCCTAGTGAGTGAAACATCTCGGTATAAGACATCGATTTAGGAGATTTGTGTAATAAAGTGGAGAAATTTTGTTTTCGCAGCTGTGATTTTTTCAGTTTTTTTTTGGTAGGGCTATAAGTATCGATTTGCAGTTTTTGATAATAGATAGGATGTTATAATTTAAAAAAAATTTAATCTTCCAGAATTGGCTCTAGGATAATTTTTTAAACGGGTTTCATTATTTGATGAATGACACTTTAACTGGTTTTCAGTATACAAGTAAACTTATACTATGCTATACAGAGGTAGCAGTTATATATATATGATATTTTTTTTGAAATTCTGGTTTAAGAACTGTATTTTTTTTCATAATGAAACATTTCAGTGTAAGATATCTCTAAATCGATGATGAAATTTAGATACTAAACGGGCAAAGTATCGATTTGGGTTTTTCGCAAATAGGTGGGAAATTCCATGAAATATTTAGAGGCGTAACTAATTAATTTTTTTTAACAGTTCCAAAAAAAATTGTTTTTCCCTTTAACTTATAAACTGCTTAAAATTTTAAAACACGTTTTTCACAGTTCAATACAAATTTTAGGAGCGTAATTAATAAAAAAGTACTTCGACATCTGATAAAAAAAACGTCTTTTTCCCATAAGTTCTATACTATTTACAATTTTTAAATACGATTTTCACAGTTCGATTTAATTTTAGTGACGTAATTAAAAAAAAAAAAATATTTTGACCGCTGTCAAAAAAAATTGTTTTTCTCCGTAACTTTTCAACTGCTTAAAATTTTTAAATGCGGTTTTTAAATTTTTATTTATCTTTTTGAGGAATAATTTATTTTAAAACAAATATTTTGACAGCTGCCAAAAACTGTTTTTTCCCGTAACTTCTAAATTACCTAAATTTTTTAAACAGTTTTACAGTTCTATGTAACTTTTAGTCACGTAATTTATTTTGGAAGAATATTGAAAAATCAGCTGTCAAAAAACGTCTAGTCTTCCTAACTTTTGAACAGCTCAGTTTTTTTAAATGAGATTTTTAGAGTTAGATCCTAACTCATCTAAAGTGGGATAATAGGTTGAGAGTGGTATTTAAATCGTAGCCGCTAGGGTACAGTCTACAGATAGCTTGTGTTATATGGGGGCCCATTTGCTCGTATTTGTCGTCATGGAAAAACGTACTTTTTACCTTTCAGTCTCTATATCTCAGAAACGTTTTCGGATACACTTTTGAAAGTTGGTATGTTTTTACAGCACACTTGGCTATCGAAAGGTATAAAAAATGTGATTGTATTATTTTTATTTTATCGTCCATTATTATTAAAACCTTTTTTTCCAATTTTCGAGTGTTGTTTGAAACACAATTCTTGGAAAACCCTTATTTTTACGGTATTTCGAATCATATTAAAAATGGGTGGGATCAGACTTTGGAAACAAGGCCGCCTGTAGAGGTGGGGATAAGGGCGGCGTTACATTACGTATTATGTTATATATATATATATATATATATATATATATATACATATTATATATATATATATATATATATATATATATATATATATATATATATATATATATATATATATATATATATATAATAACGCTATTAAAAGAACTTTTATTTGTTTTCGCCGACACTACGATCGTCAATGTTTCGTATCTAAAAACTTTAATGAAATTACAGTTATCGCGGATTATTTAAAAAAATCAATTTTTTATTTTTTTTGCTGTCGTTCCCAACTTTAGAGGGGAATAAAATATATATATTATATACTCTCAAGAAATTTGACAAAATTTTACCATAAGAAGCAATGTTTAATAAAGAGACGAATAACGTTCGAGAATCTTTGAATATTAAAAATCATGTTAAGTCGTTTACGTATTTTTAGTTATCCTATACCCATACATACATATATATTATTTTTGTCTAAAAACCCTGTATCTTTTACTTTTGGCATCTTTTCCTAGCTTCAAAATTAAACCAATATTTAGCGGAAAACAACTTTTCGGCAAAATCGGGGTTATCTCTTAAACATTTAAAATTTAGTGGATTAGAATGAATATGAAAGTTAGATGACGGCAAATACTTTTCCCAAGGGAAGTAAAAATAAGCAAAACATTTTCAACTAATTTTTTTAATATAATGGTGGCCCTGAACCTTTGAGTTTTGGCAAGCCTCTATGTACAACGATCATGTGTAATTTAAAGGCATTACTCTTGATCATAACTGATGCAAGAAACAAATTCTTAATACATGCATAAGTTGAAGAAACATGTTTAAAAATTTAAAATTTATTGAAAACATACCATATATTAAAATGAAAAGAAAATTAAAAAATATCTAAAATGTTTTTTTAATATTTAAAAGTAAGTTGTCTTGGCTAGAAAAGAACACAAAAATATCTCTTTTGAACAGTCGTCGTTACAAGGTTACATAATACTCTGTACAATACTTATTATTTTTAACACCATGGGTTCCGCATGTGGTTTTAATTTTAATCTAAGAGATAAAATAGACTATAGAAACATATAAATTTAGTTATTTTATTATAGATGTGATCCATCTAAGCATATCGACAGCGGGTTTGGAGATGGATACGCATATCTCAAGCAATCACGGATTTCATTGTCGCAAAATTTTAAAGATGTTAAACTGCAATACAAAATTGGTAAATATTTTAGATAATAATAATATATACCTCCAATTAGATTAAGTCAAATCGTTATCGATGGTGTTACCACTACCACGACTAAAAGATGGCACTTTTTAGATGTATTAAAGCAGGTGTGAATAAGAATATATAGAAATCTACATAAATACATAAACTAACATAAAATTATTACTTCCCATTTTACCGTATTCACGAGCTAAAAAGCGTTTAAAGATTTCCCTTTGGTAAAATTAATAGAATACTTTTAAAACAGAAACACATCCCTTAGCCATTTATATAACTTCTTTCTACCTGCCTGCCTGATAAAAAAATATAAATAGTGGTTTAATTTCTGCTTTGTATGTGGGTTCTAAAATTAGTTTTATACAAAAGCAATTCATTTCTTCAAGAAGAAGGGATGAAAAAGTTGAAAGTGTGTTTAGAGTGACCATCAACTCAAATAAGAATAACGGTGTTTTGTAGCTTTTTAAAAACAAATAAATTATTTATTTTCTTTTAAAATGCTATTTTATTATTTAGGATTCCTTAAAAGTATGGCTTGCATCATTGTAATCCAAACTTAAAATCTTTTCTTCATTAAAATAACTTATTATGACCACTTCTGCTCACTTATCAGGTAAATTTTTTTTATATCACAGATAGTTAAATGTATTTTTTTGCCTCAAAAATTTTGTCACTTTTTTTTAAATTATATTTTTGACTTAAATGCAGTTTTTTATCAAAACTTAGATTACTCTCAGAGTATTAAAGCTTAATATTTTATTTAAAGGTGTTATAGTAACATGACACCTTTATCCATTGTTAGGTTAAATAGTGGTCCTTGCGAAAGAAGTCTCATTACTCCTATTATATGACCTTTTCTGGTTATGTTATTTCTGAACAATATACAGTAACGGTTTCCTAAAAATTACATTTTTAACAGTGAAAAGTGTTAAAAAATAAAATATTCGTGATGGGAACAAGAACTAAACTTATATTAGAGATGGCCAAGAAAGAACATCAGAAAATACCACTAAATGTAAGTATTTTAATACCAAAAATACCACTAATAGTAAGTACTTTAATAATGTTCAAGCTGTTCAGTTCGTTCTGTTTTTATACTATATACAGGGTCAATGTGATTTTAGGTAGGAAAAATACTAAGAATCACTTAATGAGGATTTCGTTAGATTCAATAAATGCTCCTGATATTGGTAGAGAGAAAATAAGTAACCATTTGAGAGTCCTATGCTTTGTCCCAGTTCTAAAAAATGCGTTGAAGAAAAAAAATAAATTCTGTAGGTAATTGTGGAAATTTTCCTAGATATATTATGTGAACTAGCTTAATGTTTTAATTTTTTTTAATATTAATAGGTTTTGAGGTACGAAAAAGGATTTTTTCAGAGTGTTAATTGATATTTAGATCTGAGCTATTACTTTTAAAGTTTTCTAAATACGAATACTTTTTTTTGTAAGAAAAATACTAGGCGTGTTTTGATGAGCAGTGCTTTAAGTTTAGAAAAAGTACGTAAGATTTATATATTTAAAATAAGTAGCCCTCTACCTGGTCCAAGTGTTAAAAACATGTGATGAAGATGATAATTTAAGTTCTGAAGATGAATATAATAAATGAGACTGAAGTAAGTGAAGATCACTCTAGTACAATTTCACCTGCTCCGGTAGTGTCTATTAATGATGTAACCGCTGAAATTGCGCATGAAGGAGTTCCAGATAACGGTGCTATATTTATAGTACAGAGAGAAAAGGTCATAAATATTTCATCCTAAGGAGAAGTATTCTAGAAAAATAGCCCGAGCCTCAAAACTGGGAGAGAAAAAGGGCCGTTATTGCTAGGGAAATATTTAAAAAATCATGCTGATTTTTTACATATTTTATTACGACGCCATTTTGTTTTGCTATCTTGGATTTATACCAATATATTACCAATTCATTCCTATGTAACACTTGACTTTTTTGCAAAATTTAAAAAAATTACTTTTCACTATGCCGCCATCCTTTTCCGGAATAATAGAATTTTATCAAAATATTACTAGGTCATCCTCAAATGACCATCGACTTTTAACTATGATTTAATTTAGCAAAAAGTTTTTGTCACGAACTGTCAGTCAGACACGATTACAATACTTTCCTTTCACGGCAGAGGAAAAACTAAAAATTTTACTTTTAAATATTCAATAACGGATAACCAACAAGTTATTTCTGTCTGCAGAGAACCACTATGTGCTATCTTCCAATTTAGCACAAGGAAGTAGAAATTAATTATAAGGAACTAAAAGGGGGTTAGTGTGCACCAACCCCTGACAAAAGAGGCCTTCCATAACTTAGTAATGATATTGTTGATTGTATCGTGGAGTATTTTAACTAACTTCTTGCAGAAGAATCCCATTATTCTCAACACCATACTCGCCACAAAAAGTATTTGTCGCCGATTTTAAACATAAGTGCAAAGACTTTACTTTCAAGAATCTGAAGAAAATGATTGGCAAAACGATTTAGGTCTAAATGAAATTCTTATAACAAAATTTTTTCTAGAAAATTTAATTTAGGTTTTGGGCCTCCTAAAAGTGATAATGATCTACGTCTGATTCGGGTGAAGGCACAGAATATCACAAGGCAAAATATAAGTTAGCTTTTAAAAAACAGCGTATCGGTCTCGAAATTGCTAGTTCCAAATTAAGAAATGTTTGCTTCATAACTATGGAATTTCAGCTAACCATGCCGCTGCCAAAATTAACAACCTAAAAGTCCTTTTACTTCAGACAAATGTGGGTATATAATTTTGACGTAAATACCCTTACGTCAGCAGCTCATAAATCTTTATTTGCATGGGCTGAGGTTTGACAAATAGAGGTAGTGTCGAAATTGGTAGCTGGTTGATCAAATTCATAGAGTTACTCAAAGAAACCTACGATTTGCGTGTGTCTTTTATATATATTTTATCATAATTTGCATGTATCAGTATTTAATCCTAAAAAGATATTTCAAAATTATAGATCATAAATTTCCGTGGGACATTCATATCTAGATTCAGATAGAGACTTTGGTCGCATAGAGCCAAAAAAAAAAGACATGTAAAATATTTGCATTCCAAATCGATAGAGAGACATTATACAAAAAGCTAGCCCTAAAAATTCAATTTGCATTTATATGAAACCCTATTTCCTGGATCTAGAAATAATTTCGCAACATTTGCATCTAACTAGAAAAAAAGAACATATTAGATCAAAAAATTAATTTTAGGGACAACATAAAGTGGATAAGAGTAAATGAATTTGGATCATACTTAGATAAGGAGAGTCTTAAGAAAAATGCATCTTTTTTAACTGTTAATATTTTGAAAGCCGGCAGCAAAAAACTAAATTTAGAAAACGTAAATTTAGAGAGAGTTCGTGAATAAAAAACATAACTTATCAAAGGAAAAAGTCAGCAATTTAAACCAGCAACTAAAATTTCTTAAAGAAGAATACAGGTGGTTTTGTGAAGAAATAATTCGAATTGATGATAAGCCTAACAAGAAAAAGATAAAAATAACAACTAAGTTAGGTAATTATTGCGCTTGTATGTAGTTACGCTAAAATAAAAAAAGTTAAACATAAGACTTTTAACGTGTTTTTCTTCTCTAAAATACTGAATGGAGTTGAACTGGATAAAGGTGTCAGGTACTAGGTGAGCAAATAAGCGAGGTAAGCGGCTGTATTTCGGAAACCACTAATTGTAGAAATTTGCGGTAAAAAATTGTATAACCAAAGTGGCCACAAGAAAATTCTGGAAATCATTTTTAAGTTTGTCCGCTAGGGGGCGTAATTACTATCCTTAATTAAAAAAGCAGTGTTTCCCGAAATTTCGCCCTATTAAGACAACACAAAAGTATTTTAAAACTGAGATAAAACCAAGTCTTTTCGTTATTAACTTTTTCTTCTATCTCTGAAAGTAAAGTGGTGGGGGGTGTTTAAATGTTTTTCCAAATAAAACTCTATAAAATTTTCTAAAAAAAATTAAATGTATCGATATGGTTTTTAAACATGAAAAAATAGCAAAATGAAGCCTAATTAATTAAGTATGTGCAAACCGCATCTCGATATATTGTTTCTAATCTAAAATTTCGGTCAATGAAAATTTAACCAACTTAACTTAAGTTAAAAAAACAGATCTTTCTCGGAATTTCAACCTATTAAGATAATATATATATATATATATATATATATATATATATATATATATATATATATATATATATATATATATATATAGATATATATATAAATATATATATATATATATATATATATATATATATATATATATATATATATATATATATATATATATATATATATATATATATATATATATATATATATATACATCTTATAAAAAATTACTTACTTTTTATCCTATCTCTAAGTGGTGGGAATATTCAAATATTGTTTAAAAAAAATGTCTGTGACTTGAAAACGGCTCAGCAAATTCAATAACTTTGGCAGCGCTGAAAAAAGCAAACCTTAGGGATCCAACGTTACCTAAGTTTTTGAGTTTGTGATTTGGTAATTTACCACTAGAGGATGTTTTTTTATAACAAATTGCAAGTTTTCTAAAAAATAATTCAATCTATCGATATTTTTTGCACGAAAAAATACCAAGATGAAGCTCAAATAAGCACATGCAAGTGGCATCTCTATAACTTCTTCCTAACCTAAGCACAAAGTGCGGATTTTCGAGAAAAAACTTAAACACGTCTATATAATTTTTTGGACACTAAAATAGAAAGTCAGATCCGTCGTAAACTAGAATATTAGCGAGTTATTAAAAAATAGCCGAATAAAATGCCACATTTATTTTCTTGAAAGAATGTTTTAAATAAATTTTGATAGTTGTTTTAAGCCAAAATTGAAATATTATACACACGCACAATTTATGTTTTATATAAAAGTTTAAATAAAAAGCACTCGTTGCTTCCCTCAATAAGACAAGTAATAGGCCGTGGAAACAAATGACAATCTCCTAAGTAATATTGGAAAGAAATGTCAAATCTTTATTAAACGTAGTTTCATTCTTATTAACTGTGTATGTAAGTATTCAAAATGCCTTTCACAAACCACTTCGAGTATTTTCAAAATGCAGCAATAGCTTAAAGACAATTCGCGGCGCGGTATCCAGATCGACATCATTATGGAAGGAGGGTATTTCCACGCTTGATACACCGATTACAAAGTACTGGTAGTTTTCGTCGTGCTAGATTTCGTAGGCGTCGCAATGGAAAAACTGAGGAAAATATTATTAGTGTCTTGGCTTATATAGAGTTCAACAGACATATAGGAACTAGGGAGTTATCTTTAGACCTGTGGATAGCACGAACGACTATTCGAAACATTTTAAAAGACAATAGGTAAATTTACTACACCGTTCAGTATTATTTTGTATTATGTATTTTTTAGACTACATACTTACCACATAGTCTTGCACCAGGCCTTAAATGTTCTTCATTTTTTCATAGATTAAATTATTGTCACTGGATGTTAGTTCATGAAATTTTTTTATCACAGTTTCTATGGACCGACGAAGCTACTTTTAATAGTGACTGTAGGGTAAATATGCATAATATGCATTATTGGTCTGCTGAAAATCCACACTGAATGCGAGAAGTGCACCAAGGACACTGGAGTCTAAAAGTGTGGTGTGGCATTACAGGAGGTAGAATTATCGGACCCTACTTTTTTAAGCGAGCGCTAACTGGTAACCTCTTTTTGTGTGTGTTTGATTAATGAGTTCCTAGTTTTGTTAGATGATGTGCCACTGGATATTAGGCAAATCCTGTTCTTGCAATTATACGGTTGTCCAGCGGATTTTTCCATTAACGTTTGGAACCATATCAACGGGACTTTTCAAGAGCGCTGGTTAGAAAGGGGAAGCTTATTTTCTTGGCCGGTCAGGTCATCCGACTTGACGTGTTTCGACTTTTGTTTATGGGGACGCGTGAAAGACATTGTTTTTCAAACTCGACCAACGACAAGGTTAGATATGCAAAACAGAATTCGAAATGCAATTCGACGGTTCCCTGTGGCTGAAATTGAAGAGGCAGTTTTCTCCACCCATGAAAGATTGGAACAATGTGTGGAACGCGACGGAAGACAATTTGAACACTTAAGGAATCATTAGATAATATTTTTTGTTCAAAATCGGTCCTTTTCAGGGCCACAGTATGCAAAAAGATGATCGTTCTCGAATTTAAACCAAAGCAGTTATTTTGATAGTGGTTTTAGCTAATAACAAATATTTCTAAGAATTAAATTTTTATTCCATATTAGGCATTTGGAGTTTTTTATAACAGATATGACCAAAGGTATTTAACAAACATGATTCGATTTTATCTAAGCTTTAAATCAAGTTGGTCAAACTTTCATTGGCCAATATTTCAGCTTAGGACAAAGATATCGAGATGCGGTTTGCGTGTGCTTATTTTGTCTTTATTTTCTTATATTTTGGAGTAGTAAAAAACTTTATGCATTCGTTTCTTCTTTTTTAATTGTCAACGTTGGATCCCTAAAGTTTACTTTATATATATATATATATATATATATATATATATATATATATATATATATATATATATATATATATATATATATATATATATATATATATATATATATATATATATATATATATATATATATATATATATATATATATATATATATATATATATATATATATATATATATATATTTTATATATATATATATATATATATATATATATATATATATATATATATATATATATATATATATATATATATATATATATATATATATATATATATATATATATATATATATATATATATATATATATATATATACAGGGTCACACTCACCTCCCGTCTTTTATTATACCTAAACCATTTATTTCAGAAAAAATATTTAAAAGCCACTATATGCTGTTGATTAGAGAGCACATTTTAAAAATATTCTTGATTATACAGGGTGTTACAAAAAATAGTGGCGCATAAAAGTTGAATTTTTTAAAATGGAACACCCTATATTTTTTTACATTTTTGGAACACTCTTTGCCTAGTCTACAGACTCCTAGAATATTATCTCTCTTTTTTTTAATAGTTTCGGAGAAAAAAGGTAAAATCGAAGAAAAAAAAAATTGTAGTCTACATTTAAAATATTTATAAATTAGATAAAACATCTTAAAAGCTAAGGTAACCTAGTAGCTTACTGCAAAAGGTTTATAGTTATTCTGCTATGAGTATTATAAGTCTTACTTATACAGGGTGACCCAAATTCCATGTCAAACGTTGCAAAATAAAAAATTATTTTTCTCCATTTTTTCAAATGGAACACCCTATATATTTTTTTTCTGTCCGGTACAGAATTAACAGATCAACATTTTTCATTATTACACTTATCTCAAAATTCCTGAAGGTTTTTGAAATATTCTTAAAAAACTAATGTTGTACTTTGTTTTTCAGTACGATAATTGAATAAACTCACTAGTAATGTGGAAAAATGGAACACCCTATATATATTTTTTTTCTGTCCGATACAGAATTAACAGATCAACATTTATTATTATTACTTATCTCAAAATTCCTGAAGGTTTTTGAAATATTCTTAAAAAACTAATGTTGTACTTTGTTTTTCAGTACGATAATTGAATAACCTCACTAGTAATGTTCATACCTTCGCGATTTTAAATATTAGACAGGTCAGCGTAGTTCTAGCTATGGGGAAAAACCTAAAATCCTAACATTTTTTCTAATTACGTTTGCTGCATAAAATTTAAATTACTGCCAAGAGTTAAGGCTCGACTTAAGGTGTAACAGCTTTATTTAACATTATTAACAAATATCTAATTATTGCTAAAATTAATTTTTACTTAGAACATATGTTCGATATGTCTTCCATTCTCTTCGAGGCATAAACGAAGACGGGTATAGTTGGCGCATTACCTTTCTGGAATGACGTCACGCTGGTTTCAAATAACGTATTTCTTATATTATTTATATTTCAGCGATGATTCCTAACCTAAACGTATGCAGTGATGTAGATAGGAGGGGTGCGTTCAGCACTGGCTAAAGCGAATTTAAAATTGGCATTTTCTGTACAGAAAGCGCTGCAACTTGTCGAAAATGGCTGGCAAAAAATTAACACTCTCATTGCCATAAAAAAAACCCTCATTTTGCACACTTAATACAAAAATAACTATTATAACTTCAAAAACTAAAATTATTTTGCAAATAAGACTTTACTAATATAAATTCTTTCATCTTAGTCTTATTCTTTGTTTGCAATGTAATAAATTGACGCCAGTTACCCATTTTCATCAAAATTATTTTAATTCTCAATTACAGACAATACTGAAAAAATATTAAGAAAAGGGGAATAACGAACGATGAATCCTTTACCTCCAGAATGTTTCAAAAACAAAAAGAGGTAAAAACAAAAATCACAGATTACTTAAAGAACAAAATAAGAGATATGATCTATTGCGTGTATGCTAAAAATGAATATGTTACAATGCAGACTTTGCTTTAAAAACTAAAAGAGATAAATTAATGTATAACTAACTAACTTTAAAAATAAAAACTACTCCCCTTCACTGTCTTCAGAATCAGAACTAAATTCTTCATCGTCACTGCTGTCTTCGTCGGTACTAATTACAAGTGGCGCAATGTCTGAAGCATCACATATCTGTATTGTCTTCCAAGCTTCTTGGATTACCCTTTCTGTGTGGCTGACATAATTTTTCCAATGCTCTGAAGATACTTCATTTATCGCTTTTTCCCACATGGCCAAAACTTCCGATGGTGTCCCCTTCAGACTAGCAATGTATTGGTCGTATTTCCTCTTACACTCAGACCATACCATTTCAATAGCATTAAATTGACAATGGTATGGAGGAAGTCTTAGTATTTTGTGGCCCAAAGGTTTCACATATTCGTCAAGGTAAAATGTTTTTTCAATGTTTTTCAATTTTTTTCTACAATGCTCCATATTTCATCCTTCATCGCCCTCTCTGGGAAGTCAATGTTCTTTTCTTTTAACCATCCAATCAATCTCTGCTTTGTCCATGATTTTCTTGGAATATCCTCTAAAAGGCCGGAATGATAGCTTGCGTTGTCCATCACTATCAAACTTTTTGGAGGAAGACTTGGTACCAGCTGATTTTTAAACCAATTTTCAAAATTTTGCTTGTTCATATTGTCATGATAATCTCCGCTTTTTAGTCCACTTTTAAATATTAAACTGGCCCCCTTAATAAATCCTTCCTTTGATCCAGCGTGAACTACAATATATCGATGACCTTCACTAGCTTTTTTAGAACTTGTAGACATAGTGTTATCCTGCCAGGTGTTTCTAAACGAACCTTTACTAAAAATCCAAGTCTCATCAATAAATACGGTGGTATAAGCATCTTGTCCTAGATTTTGATTTTTGACATATTCCCTCAAGAAATTGATTCTCTTGTGGACGATGTGGGGCAAATCCATCAGGTATTTTCTATTATTTGATTTCTTCCACTTAAAACCAATACTTTTTACGTATTTTCTTAGCGAGGTGATGGAAAAATTAAAATATTCATTTATCTCTTTTAGTTTTTTAAGCAAAGTCTGCATTGTAACATATTCATTTTTCGCATACATGCAGTAGATCGTATCTCTTATTTTGTTCTTTAAGTAATCTGTAATTTTTGTTTTTACCTCTTTTTGCTTTTGAGACATTCTGGAGGTAAAGGATTCATCGCTCGTTATTCCTCTTTTCTTAATATTTATGATTGTTGTATGGCTAAGTTTTGTTGCATTTGAAGCTCGTTCAATTATATTATCAGTTTGCGGAAGGATTCCATTTTTAGCTTGCTCTTTTTCCAATTGAAAAAAAGCCAAGATATTCAAAACTATTAGCTGTGATTGCTGATTATATCTTCGCGGCATCTTGCAAAAGTTTAAAAAGAATCACAACAAATCAATGTCAATTTTGACGAATATATTCTGAAAGACACATAACCAAAACCGGCATTGACTGTAGTAAAGAAACGACAATGAGTTTTTTCAAAATTGTTTTGTCACTGTCAGTTAACATAAATCAAACAAAAATAACCAAAAATGACGTCATTCCAGAAAGGTAATGCGCCAACTATATGAAAAGATCTTCCTACTATTCTTAATACTTCGGGCGTAATACTTTGAAATGCGGTTCTAATCCGTTGCTGCATATTTTCGGGAGTTGTTGGAGGTTTGTTGTAAACAATTTCCTTAACGTAGCCCCACAGAAAAAAATCTAATTTCGTTAGATCAGGCGACCGGGGCGGCCACGCACTTGCTCCCTGTCTTCCAATCCATCGATCTGGAAAATTATTATTTAAATGATCCCTAACTGGCAACGAAAAATGTGCTGGAGCACCATCTTGTTGCAACCACATTGTATTTCTCAGATTAACCGGCAAATTTTCGCACAAATTTGGCAAGTGATTTTCTAGGAAGTCGAGATACATGGCTCCAGTTAAATGTCCATTAAAAAAATGGGGACCAATAACATGTTCACCAATAATTCCCCCCCCACACATTAACTGACCATCTGTGTTGTAGATCAAGCTGCCTAAAAATTCTTGGATTATGGTCGGCGTAGTAATGGTAGTTATGACGATTTACAAATCCATTCTTATGAAATATGGCCTCATCAGAGAATAAAACTTTATCAAAAAAATCAAAGCTTAACCTAATTTTAGCTTGTGCCCAATTACAAAAGTCAACACGTTTCTCAAAATCTGCTGGAAGGAGTTCTTGATGCAACTGAATATGATATGCATGAAATTTATGGCTCTTTAAAATTCGCTGAACAGTTCTTTCGCTTACTCCTACGGCATCCCCGACTGCTTTTTGGCTAACAGAAGGATTTTCCGTGACAGCTAATAGCACAGCTAATTCATTTTCTTCCGTTCGAACGGGCCTATTTCTAACTGGTCTTGTATAATTTACATTTCCCGTTGCCATAAATCTCTCTAATAAGTTCGTCATGCTCCTTCTGTCTGGGTGCCTTCGTTCTGGATAATTTTGCGCATAAATCCTACTGGCCAAAAAGGCATTTCTATGCGATTCTCCTAACACAAAAACCATATCAACCAGTTCTTCGCGGGTGTACTCCATGACGATAGAACGTTCAAATAATAAAACTTCTAAACAGTGACGCAAACAAACGAAAAATGAACTACGTAGAAGGTAAAGACCACTATATGAAAAATCCGATAATTATTTCAATTTGTAAAACTTAAAAAACGAATAAGTAAATTGCCGATATGTTTTAGTTGTTTGACAGTTTCTAGACAATTTGTTTTTCATGGCCTACTTAAATTCTAGTTAATAATTTGGGCAACACTTGTCAATAATATTAAATAAAGGTTAAGGCCGTTTTACATGCTGCAAGTTTCTTGCAGCAAGGGGTTGCACCTGCAAGATATTGCGCGCAATTTGTCTTGCAGACTGTAAAGCGGCAGTTGTATTTCAATTGCAAGTGTCAGCGTATGCCTTTGTGCAAGTCTCTTGCAACTTGTAGGAAGACCTGCAGCATGTAAAACGTCTTTACGGCTTAACTCTTGGCAGTAATTCAAATTTTATGCGGTAAACGTAATTACAAAAAATGTTGGGATTTTAGGTTTTTTCCCATAGCTATAACTACGCTGACCTATTTATTATTCAAAATCGCGAAGGTGCTTACTTATGAACATTACTAGTGAGGTTATTCAATTACCGTACTGAAAAACAAAGTACAACATTAGTTTTTTAAGAATATTTCAAAAACCTTCAGGAATTTTGAGATAAGTGTAATAATAAAAAATGTTGATCTGTTAATTCTGTATCGGACAGAAAAAAAATATATATAGGGTGTTCCATTTTTCCACATTACTATTGAGTTTATTCAATTATCGTACTGAAAAACAAAGTACAACATTAGTTTTTTAAGAATATTTCAAAAACCTTCAGGAATTTTGAGATAAGTGTAATAATAAAAAATGTTGATCTGTTAATTCTGTATCGGACAGAAAAAAAATATATAGGGTGTTCCATTTGAAAAAATGGAGAAAAATTATTTTTTATTTTGCAACGTTTGACATGGAATTTGGGTCACCCTGTAGTATCACCCCGTATAATATGTCATTGCAATATATTGATATTGTTTAATATGTACAAGCGGAATGAGAACGCTGACTAAGCATGATGGCTAAAAGTGTATGCACTAGTTCTAGTCCGTAAGACAGAAACTAACGACAGATATACGAAAGTGGTAGTTAGTCCAAGGGGCGGACCTTGTCGGTCCTGCCCTTGGCTGTATTGTAATGTATACTGGTAACTGTGTAAATAGAAGTGTTTAATAATCAACGAGTTTCCTTATACATCAACCTAGAACTAAGAGTATAAGATTGATCGACCCTAATGCCTCACACTCTACAACCCTGTATAAGTAAGATTTATAATACTCATAGCAGAATAACTATAAACCTTTTGCAGTAAGCTACTAGGTTACCATAGCTTTTAAGATGTTTTATCTAATTTTTATAAATATTTTAAATGTAGACTATAATTTTTTTTTCTTCGATTTTACCTTTTTTCTCCGAAACTATTTAAAAAAGAGAGATACTATTCTAGGAGTCTGTAGACTAGGTAAAGAGTGTTTCAAAAATGTAAAAAAATATAGGGTGTTCCATTTAAAAAAATACAACTCTTATGGGCCACTATTTTTTGTAACACCCTGTATAATCAAGAATATTTTTAAAATGTGCTCTCTAATCAACAGCATATAGTGGCTTTTAAATATTTTTTCTAAAATAAATGGTTAAGGTATAATAAAAGACGGGAGGTGAGCTGCAGGACCCTATATATATATATATATATATATATATATATATATATATATATATATATATATATATATATAGTTATCTTAATATGTTAAAGTTAAGAAACAATATATCGAGATACGGTTTACGCGTGCTTAATTAGTTTTGATTTTTCAATTTTTTCATGTAAAAAAACCATATCGGTACATGTAATTTTTTTAGAAAATTTGTAATTTCTCTTATATTATCAAAAACACCCTCTAATGACAAGATCCCAAATCAACAACACAATAATTGATTAAGGATAGTAATTACGCCCCTAGCAAAAGTATTTCCAGAATTTACTCATGGCCGCTTTGGTTATACAATTTTTTATTGCAAGTTTCTACAATGAGTGGTTTTCGAGATACAGCCGCTTACTGGCCTATACACAAAAACATATACCTAAATACCATACATTTAAATGCTTTTTATAGGTTTCTTTATAAAACTGCAAAAGTACGGAACAAAACATTTACCCAAAGCAAATCTCATCTGACATGACACCTTTATCCACTTAATGCTTTAATTGAAAGGTTTTTTTGTAAAAACAACCAATATAATTTTTTAAACATTTAGTGCTGTTCGCATCATCCCTTGTAAAAATCACTTTGTCATATCCCGATAAACTATTGTAGCAAGAACTGCTATAGTCAGCCAAATAATACGATTGGAATATCTCCTAATTTTGAAAAAACAATCAATGTCCAAGCGTGTTGTATCGTCAAAATCGTGTCGCGTCGTAAGATTTTACTAAAATTTTAGATACTTCATGGCATGTGTGTTCGTTTAATAGCGTATGTTGTTTACCATTTCTGTTTTGATTTTTTGGTACAAAAAGTAATCAAGGATTAAAAAGAAAGATAACATAACTTGACAGAATGTCGTCGAATATTTAGCGGAATCCTGATTCTACCTACAATTAGAAAAAGGAAAACAAAAAAATGTAAGGTTATAAAAAAGTTGAAAGTAGCTCGAACGACCCATACAAATCATAAGTGTATTCCTGTACCTGTTAGGTTTACAGGAACGAAGTGTGGGTAAGTTTCCATATTAAAATTTTGCTTATATTATAGTAACTTTAGTTTACATGTAAATTTGTTGGTTCTGGTTAGTGCTATGTTTGCGCGATTTACATTCTTAGCAAATCTGGCAAAGTTAGAACAGCTGGCAAAGAAAAAGCAATATGCCATTCTACATGCCGTTGACATTGACACAAAACAACAACTTATTCAAGAAAAAGATCTTCATTTGCGAAAAGCCGGTAAAAGCAATGGCGATATCTTTTAATTTTCAACAAAGCTACCTTTACCATACATTAGTCAACTAGTGACGTCATTTATAATTGTCAGCTTTGGTATTATGTGTTTGGAATACATTACCTGGAAGATGATTCAGATGCTATGTATGTATATACACATGATCTGGCAAGATAAGGCGCGAAAGATGGCACATCCATGATTTTACATTATCAGAATAATAAAGATCTGACAGATAGTCATTTAGTCATTTTTAGCGATGACTGTTCCGGGCAGAACAAAAACCATGTTATGGTTCATTTTTAGTATATGTTAGTACATAATAGGACGGAAGTTCCCGACTTGGATGCTTTAATAAAGCTAGCGATAATAAATCCATCTCTTTTTGTTTTAGGTAATAGAACTCGAGACATGATTTTCGGCATTCAAAACGTATGCTTTTCGTATTTTCTTAAAACTCCCCGACCAACGCTAGACCTTCGAGAAGCATGCATTATAGAAATATCTTATATATATATATATATATATATATATATATATATATATATATATATATATATATATATATATATATATATATATATATATATATATATATATATATATATATATATATATATATATATATATATATATATATATATATATATATATATATATATATATATATATATATATATATATATATATATATATATATATATATATATATATATATATATATATATATATATATATATATATATCTTATCTATTTTAGATGTTTTGGTCACAAAACTGCAAACGGACATTTCAAATACACCGTGTATAGAAAACCAACACATACAGACAGATATCTAAATGCAAAAATCACATCATCACCCAGCACAAATTCAAGCTGTGGCAAATACTCTTATATCCAGATCCGTGCGATTAACTGAAACACAGACGCGACAAAACGAACTTAAGGTAATATCTAGTGCCTTAAAGAAAAATGGCTACACAAATCGCACCATAGAGAAAGCTATTAATGCACAGGTTTCCCGAACAACGAACAACAAAAATTATGAACCGGGAAAGCAACGAGTAGTCTTACCATTTGTAAAAGGCACAACAGACAGAATTGGAAGAATTCTTAGGAAACATAACATACAAACAATACACAAGCCACAAACAACTATAGGTAAACTACTCGGAAACCCAAAAGATAAAATCAAACTGGAAAACCACGGAGTATACAGTATTCCGTGCTAGGAATGTGCAAAGTTGTACGTGGGGCAAACTAACAGGCGAATATCAGCAAGAGTGGAAGAGCATAAACTCAGTATCAGAAATAAACAAACAATCTCAGCTTTATTCCTACATCATCAGGAAACCGGCCATAAAATAAATTTCGATGGGTGTAGGGAGATCGCCAATATAGAACATTATAAGACCAGAATAATCCGAGAAGCCATAGAAATTGAAAAACAAGATGATTTGAATAAAAGGGACGAATCATTAAAACTACCAACAGTATGGAAGACAATAATCGACAAATCTAAAATCGCAAAAACTCAAGCGCAATTAGCGCAACAACAACAGCACCATCCGGAAAACATAAATAACATCCAACGCCTGCGCAGATATAACCTTCGGCCCCGAGTGGGTGTATAAAAGGAAGCGTCGCAGTCACCAACACTTCAATCTCTATTCGGACGCGAGAAAGAAAGCTTCGAAAATGCCAAATGTGATTTTGGCGAAACGTCAGCAAAACTGTTCTTTTCAGAACGACAGTAGTAAACGGATGTACACCCGGAATGAAAACACATTCTATATATATATATATATATATATATAGATATATATATATATATAATTTAACAATATACAAAGAGGTCCAAGAAAAACATTATTTTAACCATATGTATATATATATATTATTTTAACCATATATATATATATATATATATATATATATATATATATGTTAAAATAATGTTTTTCTTGGACCTCTTTGTATATTGTTAAATTGTGTATTCTTGGGATATGGTCCTTTAGTTTAAAAAATAACTACATTAAGGAAGTAGCAAAAATCTTTATTATTGGCGTTTCGGCCGTACGTTCAGGCCTTTTTCTATGTATGTATATATATATGTATATATGTATATGTATATATATATATATATATATATATATATATATATATATATATATATATATATATATATATATATATATATATATATATATATATATATATATATATATATATATATATGAACGAGGATAATAACAGTGAGATTGATATTGAAAGATAAATATCTTTTGGCGCATTTTTGAATTTATTTGTAAATTTCAATAGAGTGTATATTAAGATTTTAGTACATTTTCTTTTAAATTTTTGACAAAAACAGCCAATGTCAGATTTTTTTTCCTAATTTACAAAAAAAACTGGTGCTTCTATAACATTGAAATGTATCTCCAAACCTATAAAATACAGGTATATTTACTTGACGGGGTCCAAAAAATTATAAAGTTATCCATATCGGTTTGATTTTCTTTTACTTTTCAAAAAGTTTGGAATAAAGTTTATAGTGCGGTTGAATTAGAATCTGGCGTCACAAGAAAAATTCTAAAAGCTAAAGCAGAAATTTGCAACATGTTTCAAATGGTTTCGACTTTAAAACATCTTGAAATCTAAAAGTATTAATTTTCGATGGTTAACGTCTCGAGCGCCTTTCGTTTTATAAGACTGATGTAGAATCTCAGCAAATATAAAATTCGAATGAAAAATAAATAATTATGTAATGGTAATATTAAAACTTTTTTAGGAAGAATTAAACAACTGCGGGATGTTAGAGATGCAAGGGATACAGCAGTTGCTATACTAAACAAAGTTAAGTCAAAAAAAGACATATTTAATAGCATTATGAATATAATTAAAAGGATACTGTCAATGATATTTTTAAAAATTCTGTTAAATTGCCAGGATTATGAGGAAAAATATCTCAAAGATATCGAGTTTGATAATATATACCTAAGCAAGTAAGTTAGCAGGCAATACATGCTTTTATTGCAGTAAGTACATTTTCGAATACTTACCAGCATTTTAAGGTCATTTTAATTCGTATCTTATAATATATCGCGCATGATGAAAAAGTCTCGACGCGTTTCGTAAATCGAGCGGAAATTTTTCTCTCACTCTCCTCTCACGAGACTCTCACAATTTCTCGATTTCGCAAAAATACGTCAAATTCGCCCCAAAAAGTTAAAATGGACATATTTTGCGATAGAGTCAAGGGACCAGGGGCGCAGACAACTAACTAACTGCCTTAATAACAAAAAATAGTACTCTATCTTTCAGCCCTAACAGACCTGGTATAAGGCTGATTTTCTCTCCGGTTAGAAACCACATCGACCGCCAGATATCGTCTAAAAGAAAAGGCAATGACAGATAAGCTCCCTTCTTTAATTGGGTATAAACCTTTTTTATGTAAAATTTAATTTTATTTATGCTTGTTTTAATGTTAGTTTGAAATCAGGAAAATGCACTGGTCATTACTTATATTGCATGAACTATTAATAGAGTTAATTTCAAAACCCCATGTTTTCGTTATTAGTGAACCTATTTCAAAAACTTTTTTTTGCTGGCAGGTCATTTTTTCCTCTTAATGTAATAAATTTCTCATTTTGTTTTATTGTAGAAAAATAAATCTAACTATGCGCATTCATCAAAAATGTATATAAATGCGAAACAAGAACCAGAGTACAAAGTTTTTCTCCTTTTCAAGAGTTTAAGATACGTCTAGGTCAGGCAGTCAGATATTGAATACAAGATCTGCAAAAAATGTATAACGTTAAATCAAATTTAAAAAACTGGACTTTGAAGATTTTGTTTTTGAAATGTTGAAAGTGTGAAAAATAATGTACGTCTGTTGTACTCACTATGCTGGATACTCTCTGCCATAGCATCCATAACATATAAAGAAATACAGGGTTTTTCAAAAGTTAAAGTTACTGGAGGATAATTACAGTGGAGAAGAAACCGATGCAATTAGAGCAACCAAATTTGCATAAACAGGTTTTCAAAAATTAAATCAGTTGCTCCGTATCATTTCAAACGTTCTGTTAAATTGTAGGTACGAGAAAAAAATAACACTACATAAGCGTGCACATTCAGTAAAAGTTAAAACGGCTGTTTAATTATTATTATAAGAATAAATAAAATTTTAAAACGCTGAACTTTAAAGTGCCTATTTATTTAGTGTTTCGGAAACATGTTCGTCTGTTTTGCTCATAAGTCCGAAATTAACCAATTTGTTGAATTTTGAATACAATATTGCCTTAAAATGAAAATTAGGCTAGTTTAATCTTGATAATATTTTACATTTTTTTGTTATTTATGCGCACGGTATGACAAAATCGGAAAAAAACGTATTTTTAAGAAGTACGAGCATTAGGTCACAAAAAGGGTATTTTGTGTTTATGTATACACTTACTTTCGACCTCATTTAATTAACAAATGTCCATTAATGTAATACGTAAAAAAAGTTAAAGTCAACTGTCAGATTGTAAGTAAAAAAATCACATGATAATCCGAACCAACTGATACTAAAATTGTGGAATTTGGGTGCTTGCATTTTGGCGCAGAACGTGTTTTTCTATTAACATATCCAAGACGGCTATGTTTTGTCCAATAAACGCTCTCTGGTCCTACTGGGACATAAATGGTTGCGAACGAAAACATTTTGACAGCTGTTAGTATTAAAATAAAATGAAAATGGTTAAAAAGTTATTGTTTAATAATAATAATAATAGTAACCAAAAATTCTATTTATTTGCGAAGTAAATTTCACAAAAACAACTATTTGAATAATATCTTCATTACTATTATTTTTTGATAAAATTGTATAGAAGTAAATTAAATATTCATTAAACTGGAAATAAAAGAAAATTTCCTTTTCTAAAAATTTTCATACAACATATAGTTTTTGATAAAACTGACATTTAAATTTAATGACAAACTTGAAAATTGTAAGACCATGAAAAAATCCCGTATATGAATAAAATATGCAACTCCCTAGGGCACATATTTTGCTAATTTATATTCATCAGAAAATATTTATAGTTTTCGACATATTTCAGTTTTTGTGATTTTCGATCAATGTTTTAAAGGGGTTATTACCTGTATTCAAAAAGTTAAAAACTTTAAAATATGGAATTATAATTAACGTACCTAATTAGGATAATTTTCCTTTTACAAATCTTAGTTTAATAGCCGGATATGGCAGAGATCGAAAGCAAAAGGTTTCTTAATCTATATCTTTTTTGCGAGTGTGATAATTATTTTTATTAAACGTCCGCTAATTTGATACATCCGATTCAGACCTTACAGTAAAAAAGATACGTTTTGCATAAGTTAAATAAATAAAGTCTAAAACATGGTAACGAAAAATAACACTAAAACTTAGTGTTGTTTTATTTTGAGTGTAAAAAATACAAATTAGATATTCTATAATTGTATCTAAAATGTATAATAAATAATTATTTATAAATTCAAATACATTAGTACTCGTCTTCCATTTTCATACAAGATTTAACAAATAAAGTTGGAAGCCGCTAATGCAAAACTCTTAATCCATGATGACAATGGAACAGTCAAATGAAAATAACCCTTGAAAATCCACCATCAGGCCTATCCCGCTTCCACCGTTTATTCATTGCATTAGAATTATTGTACGTTTAAGGTTTTTACTGACTATTAGAATTTGTGTTGAGTAAGTGTATCTTTTTTTAAGTCATGTAAGGTCCCAACTCTCTTTACTATTAACATAACCTTAACCTACAGGTTTTTTGGTTACCAATGCATACCCCATTAACTTTCATATGTCTCTAGATATGAAAAAAGTTTTCGAATTGTGCGAATTTTTATCTAGTGTTATATGCAAATATACATGGTGTTTAGCTTTTCTGATATCAATAAACCTTGGTTTCTTAAATGTAATACTGTATATTATATATATTATAAGTCCATGGAATGGATTCCTTCTTGCCGATCACAAATAAATCGGTTTGATACATTTACCAATGAAGACAGTCAAGAAAATTTAACGAAAACCCTGCTGTACAAGGCAATTTGGTCGGCTTCCCGGTACCACATATGCGGTACCAAATGTGGTAAATAAAAATTTTCAAACTGGTCTCTTAGAAACACGTCACCTACAAAAATACAGTCAAATTAATGGCCCTATCTGTAATATTTTCCGAAATACGCTCTCCGGGAATTCGAAAAACATAGTTTTCTGAAAAAAAACACGACATCGCCACGTAAAAACCGTAGTAACAAACAGTCACGTTTTAGGTATATAATTGTTAACGTTTGTTAAAAATTTTATACATAAAACGCGGCTACATATATTGTACGTACAGTCATTTTGTAAATTCAAGAATATGGGCATTTAATTAAAAAATATATTTTCATAAAATATGGAAGCCGCCAAAATATTGTTCTGATATAGATTCAAACTATGAAAAATCACATCTAAAAATTTTAAAAATTCAGAAATCAGAACAAAAAACTTTTTTTGACAGCTGTCAAAATTGTGTGAGTAATAGTTACAAGGAACAATAAAAACCGTATTTAAAAATTTTGAGCAATTGAAAAGATAAAATAAAAAACAGGCTTTTTGACAGGTCTCAAAATACTTGTTTTAATTAAACCTTAAAAAGCTACATGGAATTGTCAAAACCGTGTTTAAAAATTTGAAGCAATTCAAAAGATAAGGAAAACAAAAACATTTTTTGACAGCTGTTAAAATATTGCGCGTTAGGAAGGTACTTGGAACAATGAAAAACGTTTTTAATTATTTTAAGTAGTTTAAAAATTTGGGGAAAAACGTTTTTTTACAACATTTTTTTTTAATAAATAACGCCTTTAAAAGTTACATGGAACTGTAAAAACCGTATTTAAATATTTCAGATAGTTTGGAAGTCGCGGGAAAAACTTTTATTTTCACAGCTGTCAAAATATTTTTTCAAAACAATTGCGCTTTTGAAAGATACATGGAATCGTATAATCCACATAAAACATTTTTAATAAGTTTAAAATTTACGAAAAAACAACAATTTATTTGACAAATGTCGAATTTTCTTTTTATTAAATTACATTTTAAAAAATTAGAGAAGACTGTGAAAACTGTTTTTAAAAGGCTTAAAAGTCCCGGGGATTTTTTTAAGAACTGTCAAAATATTTTTAAAAATTTACATAGATCTGTGAAAACGATATTTAAAAATTTTAAGCAGTTCAAAAGAGCCACAAGAAAAATATCAATTTTTTTAAAGCTCTTAAAATATTAAAAACAAAAAAACGCCACTAATAGTTACCCATTTTTTAATAGCTATTAAAATATTTTTTGTAGTAAATTATACCCGTAAAAGTTAGAAAAAATATCCCATCTATTATCGAAAACTCCAATTAAATCCTTTAAAGGTTTAGGTAAAGAAAAAAAAAATGAATAAATTCATTGCTGCAAGAACAAAATTTTCTTTCTTGTAATTCCTCTTTTAAACTAGAATTTCTAAAGAAAAAAAAATGTCCTACTGTACCTGTATAACAATATATGCTATACTTCTGTACTGAAAACTTGTGACGGGGACAAAAATTCAATCAATCAATCAAACCCTACCTATGCCATGTTTAAATTTTAAAGAAATACCAATAAAGAAAAAAAAATTGAACAAATCGCAGCTGCGAAAGCAAAATGCTTTAATTAATGTCTAGTACCAAAAAGTGTCACTAAGAAAAAACACAATTCCTAAAAAAATGTCCTATCTAGTAATTGCACCCCTGTATTTACTCAGAATCCTTCACAGATATCTGATTTCCGACAGGGCGCTTACTTTTTTCTATAAAAAACAAAATGTATGAAAAAAAAAATATTTTTTCGAAAAATTTCAGTTTTTCTTAAAAATTCCTACTTTCCGATCATTTTTTCGACAAAGATGAGATTTTTGTTCTCCTCTATATTTTGAATAAAAAAATGTATCTTGTAAAATTTCGCTAGGATGCATCGTAAATTCACGAAACGGGTTCGAAGCTCAACCAAAAACAATAGGGCTCTGTAGGACCCGAAGAGCCATCGTTCCAGAAAGTTTCGACAAAAAAAATAAAAAATTGCGACCTGAACCGCATATATATATATATATATATATATATATATATATATATATATATATATATATATATATATATATATATATATATATACAACTATTATAAAAATACAACAAGTATTGCTTTTTTTAGTTTAGGTTCTCAGCTGAAGGCAAAAGATTTTAGTTTTTTTTTACCAATATACATTTAAGAAACGCTCTTTAAAAACAAAATTAAAACTGTATGTGGAAAACGGCAAATCTGATTTATATTTTATATATAGAAACTTTTTCGACTATACACCAGATTATTCTAGGAGGGTAAAATATCCTCTTAAAACGGTAAATATTTTTTTTATTTCAGAAACTATTAATATTCTTTAAAAATAATAAAACACAAATATTTTATTATATATTTTTTTGTATATCGATTTGAGATTTCGTTATTAGATGAGGTCTTTAGTGATTTAAAAAAATAAATAACATCTAAGAGCTGACAAAACGGTTTCAGTTTAATTTTTAAATGGCTTAAAATATTAATTTTGATTTTTATATAATATATAGAATCTTTGACGATTCAGATAAAAATATATGACAGTTTGTTGTCAAATCCAATTTTTAGTCCAATATTCAAACGGAATTTTTTAAGGTGATTAGGATTTTGCATACTACCACAGAAAATATAGCTTAAATCATAAACATATAAGCAAGGAGAGACACAACCTTTCATTTATAAATACTTGTTTGTTGTGTATCAATCATTGTTCATGTGTCAGATAAAGACATGAGAGAGACTAGAGAGTTTTTGGAGCCAGCGGCGGCTCGTTTTTGGTGAAGATTTAAATTTTAAACTAAATTCAACTTCAACATGTTTTGTATTAAAATGCTTTATGATGCTTATATTTATTTAATAGTAATACTCATTCCATGATAAAACCGTGGTAGAGTGAATCTGAATATTTACACGCGAACGCCGCGTTACACGTTGGTTGATTTTAAATTTCTGAAGCAACAAAAACAGAAAAAAAACAGTAAATTTTCTTTATCTGAAAGTTCCCTTGTTATGAATCTTTCCTTTCATTCGGAATAGTAAAGTGTAACCCAATTTAGTTCCGCACATAGTCATTTAGTATACTGTGTTTTCAACCATTTTTATTTCGCGTAGTTTTGTTCCACTATATAGGAATCGTACCAATATTTTATCAGTTTCTATCTATTCCACACTTATATTTTGGGCATGATTTCAACTAAATTAATTTTTTCCGTTGTAAAAGGAAAGTATTATAACCGTGAAAAATCCACCCTCTGAGATTTTTTTAGATCTTTACGTTTCAGGGACTCTAAATGCCGAAAAACATGTTTTCTTAATTCCGTCGGTCTGACTGCCGATCTGCTTGTCCGGGGCATAACTAAAAAACTACCTAACCGAATGACTAACTACTCATTAGATTAATTTCAAATTCAACCTGACGTAAGAAAATGGCGGTGTGTGTCAATGTGAAAAATACTTATTAAATTGGTTTTAAATTATGTTTAAAAATCAAGTGTGGCACAGGTAGAAATCGGTGAAATATTGATAGAAATCCTTTATGATTGAAACAAAGTGGCACCCAATAAAAATGTTTAAAAGATAGGCTATATTATGTGTTATTACATGTACTATTTGCTGAACTAAATTGGGTTACACTTCACTATTTCTAATAAAAGAAAGTTCCATGTAAAGGAAATTTACCGATATTTTACACTGATTTTTAAAGACCCCATTTTGTATCGTCATTTTTAATTTGTACCACTTATTGTTTGTATCATAGTCAATTTTGCTGCAAAATAATATGTCAATTGAATAAGAAGATTTTTTAGAATAATTTTTTTATACATTTTATTTGGCCGCCATTTTGTTCCCGCCTTGAGTCCGTACCACAATTTTATCAGTTAATCTCTATATCACCCTTAATATTTATCCAAAACTTAAAATTTATCTAATCAGTAGTTTTTTAGACTGATTTTTTAAAATAATCTACTAGGCCGCCAATTTGTTTTGCTGTCTTGGATTTATACCAAAATATTTCAAGTTGATTCCTAGGTTTTTGTGCAAAATTTGAGATAAACTGGATTATTTGTTTTTTAGTAATAATTTTTTTAACATATCACTAGGACGTCATTTTGTTCAGGGATATATTGGAATTTTACCAAAATAATACCAGGTCATCCCCATATAAAACTTAATTTTTTATCAAAATTTGAAGTCAATCGGGTAAGTAGTTCCTAGCTACGCCGCGAACTGACAGACAGAGAACAGACAGACAAATGAAATTGAGAAAACATATTGTTTGGCATCTGGGGACGCTAAAACTTAAATATATGTAAAACCTGCAATTTTTCTCACATATTTTTGAGCTCATTCAAGCTAAAGCCCCCGTACCTAAAAAGGTATTTCTGGTAAGCACTTTACATAATCTACCGTAGAATTATAGAAACATAAATTTTGCTTTAAGATTATTTGAAATAATATAATAATTTTTAGCTTAAAATATTAATAAAGCATATAATTAGTTGCAAATAACAAACAAATAAAATATGCCATTACCCTAAATTTCGGAACTTCTTCCTTTACCTTAGAATTATAGAAAAATAAATTTTGCTTTAAAATTATTAGAAATAATATATTAATTTTTAGCTAAAAATATTAATAAAACAAATAACTAGTTGAAAATATACCACTAAAAGCACCCCTAAATTGTAAACTAGCATAACAGAATCTTATATTTACCGTATTTTAAAAATGAGCTTAACATTTGAATTATTCAATATATTCTTGCAGCAGTTCTTTATCTTGGACTCAGATTCAAATACATTTATAACTAATATGTTTGACCCCTTATCAAGCATATTTTTGACCCAATCTCTGTCAGGTATTATTTTTAATTTATATCATGTAAATCTGGTATTAAAACGATTCACGAAACTAGGGCATTAAAAAATGTGTAGATTTTTTCTACGTACTGAAAATAGTATATTACTATTTGCAAAACGAATGTCAAAGTGAAATGCTGGGATTTAATAAATTTACGATGGGCCTGAAATTCGGCACTTATAACGAAAATATGGACTTTCGATATTTTCAACCTCTAACTCTGGCCGCCCCGAAATAAAAAAAATCATTAAATTTTTTTTATTCTAGTACATTTTATCAAAGAACTAAATAGTTATCTCCTAACATAGGTATTATAATTGCACAACAAGCGACTTGTGAAGAATAATAATTTCTCAATATTTACATTTCATTTCAAAGATGCTAAATGTTACGCTACTGAAAGGGTGACGTTCTAACCTTAACCTAACCTACCTGCAACAGGACAATTCCGGCTTAAAGGTATCTCGTTTTTTACAAATTTGATTCTGGAGAACCATTTTAAGAACTTTCAAAGAGTTATCTTACCAAAAAAAATACAAAACACATCCGCAAAAAGTACAAATTCCGACTTAAAAAAACAACACACGACGTAAAATACTATAAACTACTTTACGGAGGTTTTATGAATTAATATTGCGTATCCTGACGTATATCGGTGAAACATGCCGAATAAACTTGCGCGCGACGTTGCCACTGTTGGCCTAAATTTTTACAACACGAGTTGAAAATAAAAGTAGTCATTATTACCATCAACAAAAATCTTTCAATTTAATTTAATGATAATAATTTGCGCAACAACAAACAGAAAATATTTCTGTTTGCAGAAATCCATCTACAAATGCAAAACTGTTTCATTAGTAAAGACTTAAATATGGAAACATTCTGTACAAGTATCTATATTGCTGACAACACTGTTTCAGAGTAGAGTAGCAAACGTGATATTTGATTCTTATAAAATATAAATAGATATATCTCTTCTTGGTTATATATCTGTGGCTTAAACCTAGCAGATATACAATTATATGGTGAAAACGCGGAGCATGAAAGGTTCACGGACTCAAGAAAGCCAGTGAACATGATGGAAGAACTTTGGTAATTTTACAGCGGCGTTGTCATTTATGCTGGCCTGGATACTACCAAAGATCCATTATAGCTTACACAATAGATAACTCAATTAAATGGGTTTGAATCGGTCCGGAGACATCAATGCTCCACGAAACTATGTTATTTCGTGCGGTAACCCTCGACTTGCGAACGGGAACGAGACTCGGTGTTTCCAATCACTAAATATTAGAAGAGATCTTTTAGTTAAAAGAGGAATATTAAATTTGGCTGTTAATCTTTGGGGTTGAAATTTGATACAAGTTAGCTTGAAATAAAGTTTCTAGGTATACGTTTTAAAGAAAGTTATTCCTACAAAAACCTGAGTAACTAAATCAAAAAAAAAACGCTAAATATTATTTTAATCAAAACGCAGTTTTCAATCTATTATCTTATGCAGGAAGAGGAAAATGTTTTGCTTTTTGAGATATGTTCGGGGTGGATTATTATATTATGGCACCCATCTACAGGGTTATTTATTAACAAAGATAGAGAAAAAGTGTAAATACAAAAAGTGTAGTGTAAAAAATTCGTTTTTTTTTATGGACTTCCCAGTATGTTGTTTATTTTTATAAAAGACCATTTTCTACTGATTTCAAAAATATATAATGATGAAATACTTAATAGATTGATGATATTGCAGGCATATTCGCGAGCTAAAAATTAAACGCGATGTTTTCAGGAGAGGCTTTTTCGGTTTCCTATTGGATATACAGACATTTGTGAAAAGTAGATTTTGAATTGTGCTGAGTTATTTTGCAAAATTCATGATATACTTAAGTGTGAAGCTTTAATGTGAAAGAAATACATCTTCAGTCATTTCTTCAAGATATATTGCCAATATAAACAAAGATGTATATACATATATTTTCATTTTGTAATTAAAAAATAGAATGAACGTATAACAGTACAGCACAAAAATTTTAAAAAAATGTTTTTTAAACGTAATTGTGGACGAGGTGGGCTTAAAATCAGTGGGGAAATTTAATTAAAAATCCTGGGTAAGATAAATATTTTCACGTAATTGTGGACGAAGTGGGTTTAAAATGGGGTGGTAAGTTTGATTAAAAATACTAGGTAAGATAAATATTTTTATTAATTTTTTGGGAAAGTAGGGATCTATAAACTTGAGAGGATGAAAATATAAAGAGAAATCAGGTGTGTTGACGTTAAAGACAACTACTCTTAAAAAATCATGGTGTCGAGGGGTTGCAAGAGGGTTAACTGAAAATGCCAGATGAGATAGATGTTTGTATTAATTTTTGTAAATAGAGCGGGTTAGGTTGGAGGGTGGGGGTTAAATCATCAATTCCTGAGGAAAAAGGGCGGAATGGGATCAAAAGGGTCTGCGGAAGCTAAATTGAAAATATCCTTGAAAACACTTACAGAATGTATCAAAAAACATGGCTATCATTTGATGGGTGATTTCCTGGCATACAATAAGACAAAAATGTTGAAAAGGGTCTCAAAAGGGGTAACTTTTAAGATGCAGATGGTTAAATTGTCTTTTCCTGTATGTTCAAATGGAACTATTAGATTGGGATGAAATTTGGTGTAATAAATCATGAACACAAGTACTCCTAACCATAGTCTCGAAAATTTTCCAAAAATAGGTATAAGTTGGTTTTAATCGACAATTTAGAGCTCCTAGAATAGGAAAAAGATATTTCTCGAAAAAAAAATATAGTGTCTGTATGAACGTGTTTGTATGTAAATACAATTTTGTCGAACGATAACTTAAGAACGGTCAGACCTATTTCTCCCAAACTTGCATTAAAAATAATCTAGGTCATGTCTCGATGTCTCGCGGAGATTAGATTTTGGGTTTCGTAGGCGTAGATCTTCGATATTTTTAATGTATATGAAAATGTAAAAAAATCATATTTTGAGAATGCGCAAACTGGTAACAGTCAAATTGAAAACAGAATAGTGGGGTAAATGTTCTGACACTGAAAAATTGTGAAAGTCATCAGCGTAGATTCTGATTTTTTTTTCGATCATATATTGAAAAAATACGTAATATTTCGTACCCAAAAACGGCACACCTAAAATTTATTTTATTTTTTGTATACAAAATATTTTTGTATATATATATATATATATATATATATATATATATATATATATATAGGGTTATGATAAATTAAGGAATACATTCATTATCTTGGAAATTAAAAAGGTAATAGAAAAACGCTCGAACCCGTCGATTTAGATTTATTTTTACGCATATTTAGAAATTATTTTTAGATATACAGGGTCACTCACAAAAGTTGTACAACTGTCATCTTTGATTTTTTTAATACAACGCCTTATTTTTTCTGCTGATTTGAATTCTCTATGAAATTCTAGACATTTTTAGGTATAACATAACCTATACTGAAAATCAACAGTTATCGAAATATGTTTATCTAAATAAAACATAAAACACATATCAGGAAATTAAATAAGAAAACTAATTTATTAAATTTTGAAAATGTCCACCATTTACAGCTCTACAATGCCCTAGACGATGGAAAAACTCTTGTTGCACATTAGTAACTGTATCACATTGAATATTTCTAATAACAGTTCGAATACGATCCTTAAGAATTTCAATAGTATGTGGCTTATTTTTATACACTTCGTTTTTCACATACCCCCAAAGAAAAAAGTCTAACGGGCTTAAATCCGGCAATCTTGTCGGCCACTCTATTGTCCCACGTCGCCCAATCCATCGTCCGGAAAGGTTTCATTTAAGTATCTCCTGACATCAGGTGCAAAATGGGGTGGTGCCCCATCCTGTTGATACCATAACAGTTCACTGGGAAGATCCGGATCGTTTACATTAGGATGTAGGGTAGCTAATGCTGGTATAAGATTCTCTTCCAAAAATTGAAGATACATTTGCCCCGTTAGTGAGGAATCAAAGAAATATGTACCTATAACTTTATTGCCTACAATACCTGCCCATACATTAACACTTTGACGATACTGTGTATGACTTTCCCTGTACCAGTTAGGATTTTCTTGTGCCCAGTGTCTAAAATTTTGTTTATTTACTTCTCCATTGAGACAAAATGTTGCCTCATCTGTGAGACAAATTCTTTTGACAAATAATGGATCATGATTACACATGTTGGTCATAATTTCGCAAAACTCGTTTCTGCGATCTGAATCATCATTTATTAATTCTTGAACGAATTTCACTTTATAGGGATAAAAATTTTCTTTTTTCAAAAATTTGGAAACTGTTGTTTGATGTATATCATTATCATAGGCTGCGTCAGTAGTTGAGGAATGTGGATTATCTTGAAAAGTTAAGAGAACGTCTAGTTTCTTTTCATCAGAGATCCTAGGGCGACCTTTTCCAAAGCGGTCCGTAACACTACCAGTATCCGTCCATTTCCTTTCTATTTTGCTCACTGCAGACTGAGTAATAGGTTGCCTATGAGGATATCTGTTGTTAAACAGCTGACAAACTTCTTTTTGTGTCCTAGTCTTATCACCAGTACCAAGCATTATTATAATTTCAATTCTTTCTTTCTCTGTTAAACGCATAGTCAATATTTGAAATCAAAATGGCAGATCGTAAATAAATTATATGACTTGTCAACACAGTGACAGTGACAAAGTCATTTTTCTTTGGGATTACGCGACAGACATAGGTAGGGTATACAAATGTCCGATAGGTTATTAAATACACAGGTTTTATTTAGATAAGAATATTTCGATAACTGTTGATTTTCAGTATAGGTTATGTTATACCAAAAATGTCTAGAATTTCATAGAGAATTCAAATCAGCAGAAAAAAATAAGGCGTTGTATTGAAAAAATCAAAGATGACAGTTGTACAACTTTTGTGAGTGACCCTGTATAGTTTAAAATAATTTCTAAATATGCGTAAAAATAAATCTAAATCGACGGGTTCGAGCGTTTTTCTATTACCTTTTTAATTTCCAAGATAATGAATTTATTCCTTAATTTATCATAACCCTGTATATATATATATATATATATATATATATATATATATATATATATATATATATATGTATATATATACATATATATTTATATATATTTATATACAAATGATTACAACAGTTATAGGGAATAACTACTGGATGGCTGCTGTAGCTGACGTTGTCGTAGACATCAATTTTATTTTGAGCATGGACTCTTGTAGTACCAATAAAAGCATTGTATTCAGGTTGAAGCTTTAATAGAGTATTGTTGTTGATTATTGCTGTGATAACATCTCTAGATCCACATTTGATTGTAATGGTAGTGGGTCGGAAACTGCCATTAACGATAGATTTTGGGTAAGTTCTTGTACATTGTAATCTTTGGCAAAGACGACTGAAGTTTGGCAGGTTCTTGGAAGACGGTTTAGTTGCTTCAGAAGTTGGGCTTCACATATGGCATCGCTGTCGATTGGATATGGAAGAATGTTTGAACAAATCTTCATTTTGCTTTCTAGGACTTTGCATGTTTCCAAATTTCGGACGATGATGTATGATAATGAATCATCATTTCGCGCAATGTATTTGATCGTGGTTATTAAAACATGATAAAGACTTATTCGATTCTCCAATATTGGTATTGGATATAAATGGTAAAGAATATATTTTTCTCGTTCTACCAAAGGTATATAAAGAACAAATTTTATTCTTGTATCAAATTAATAAGCCTGTAGTTCAATAATATCTAGGTATATTGGTAATGGAAGATTATTCTTTTGCAATGATTGTGATATATGCCTTAAAGATTCCATTAAATAAAAAGGTGTAATAATAGACTGTAAAGTATTTTTAATCTAGCAAAGGTAATAGCATTTGTTATATTATTTACAGAGTTTTCAATAAATGTATAGCTTTCCATTAATGATTCATACAAATTTAAGATAGCTACATACGCTGAGTAGAACTTAATTGAGTCAGAAATGTCCATTATTGAATTTCGAATGTCTATAATATCTTTATTAAAAGTTTCTTTATCGACTTGTAATTTTTCAATTGTAGCGTTAAAATTTTTAATTACAGAGGTTGTCACCGATATTTGGTTGTTAATAAAATTTCAATTTGATATTCGCCATCAGATGCATCTAAACTTTCCGGAATTGATTACCAAACGGTTCCTATTCCGTTGAAAATTCCACGTTTTTCTCTATAAACGTATTTCTTCGTTTTTTCACCCATGATTTCTGTACATTTTTGATTAACAGAACCCGATATTTGTTTTAAAAGGCACGTATGCGTTTGCACTTCTGCTTTAAATACTATTATACGAGGTATATTCTCGTTTACATTATTAAGTAGTAAATATAAAATTCTATGATTATTACCTATAGTTTCTTTTAAAGGTTTAAGGTCTTTATATACAAGAAGTATTCATTTGTTATTAGAGACTTTATATGTGATTTCTTCATGAAAGAACATTTATAGTTATTAGGGAGTACTGGGGCTCAACCAGCGGTGATAATCCGAGGAGTCTGGCATAGAAAATTTATTCATAGTAGCGTTTTAATCTGTCAAAATTAATTTTACTTTTATAATTAGTTTCAGGGTTAATTACGATAGCAGAATTTTGGAAAATTTCTGGGATTTCAAATGGTCTGTTAAATTTATTTTGTGATTTATTCGTAATTTATGTTTCTCGTATATATACTTTATCTCCTACTTTATATTCGTGGGGATGATCGGATACGTGTTGATCGAAACGTTCTTTAGCTTTTTCTTTTTGTTGAGCGGTTCTTGCTCGAGCAGTTTTGTAAAGATATTGCATTCGATTACTTAAATCTCGCACATATTTGGAAATAAGATTTTTCTCGTTATAGATAGTTTCAGGGAGTCTAGAAGAGGTATGCCAGAAGATTAATTCAAATGGTGTACAACCATGAGTTTGATTCTTTGTATTATTATAACAAATAACAGCATATGGTAGTACATTAAAAGGATGATCATTTGGATTTTCTTTTTGATTGGCTCTTATCATTTCACTTAAAGTTGCATGAAATCTTTCTATAGAAATCGTATTTTCAAGCGTAGGTGTCCTACGCTTGAAAATGTTTTATTTCATATAATTCGCAAAGGTCTTTCATAGGTGTATTGTCGAATTCACAACCATAGTCACAATGGATACATAAGGGAGTTCCATAGTGTTGGAAAAACACTAGAAGGGTATTGACAATTGTCTTTGCAATTTTATCTTTTATTGGGTAAGCCTGCATGAAATTAGTTAGTTCATCACGGATAGTTAGGGCATAGTTTTGTGTTGGATATTCGAATAAGCAAATTTTCGAAAGGCGTTTTCGGAATTTCAGTTATAACTAGAGAGTTATTAAAATTTTTTCTAGAGTTTTTTTAATAAAGTTTTTACATCTTTAGTTATTCCTTGTCAATTATATTTCTCTTTTATTTGCCGTAACGTTTCATTTATTCCACAGTGTAAATTAGTTTTTCCACGGTCTAAGATTTGACGAATTTTATCTTCTGGAATTTTTATGATATTTTGGCAAATGGTTAGTTTTATATTATTGTCGACAAAGATAAATGAAAATGTCTCAAGAATTGGCTATTCAAGACTATTTTCAATATAGTACGTGGTTCCGATGTCAAATTCATTTTGACCTAAGCAGATTATATAAAACATTCGTTGGGCAACAATTTCAAGGTCAAATGGAAGGGGAATTACAAAGTATTTTCGAGTTTTTACTGTCTTACTGCAGAAAATATTAAGTCGATTGGGACTAAAATTAACGTTTTCTTCGAAAATGTCACCTATTATTTTGTCATGTAATGCTTCAAATTTGTTCAAAAAAGTTTTTATATTTTTATGGGCTTTGTCTAGTAATTGGTTGTTCGAAGTCTCTAGTTTAGAATAGTCAATTAGATATTTGGTATCATAGAGACTGACAAATTTATTGTATTCATTAGTTATAAGTTCTTCGTCGTATTCGGGTGTTATGACTTCTTCATTTGATTCTTTAGGGTTATTGGCTAAGATTTTTTAATGGAGTTTTACACATTCTTGGAAATGATTGATTTTGATTCTAGATAATGCTTCTGCATTTTTATTTATTTTTCCAGGTTTATGCATTATTTTATAATTATATTCTTCAAGTTTAAGACGCCATCGAGCTAGTCTACCACCAGGGTTTTTAATTGAGAAAAATCATGTAAGGGGACGATGATCTGTGATAAGAGTAAATTGTCTACCAAAAACATAGGGACGAAAATGTTTAAGTGCCCACACTATTGCGAGTAGTTCTCTTTCAATAGTAGAGCATCTTGTTTCTGCACCACATAATGTTCTTGAGACATAGGCAACTGGTAAATCATTTCCATTAGAAACTTGTCAAAGGCGCTAGCATTAGTTGTAAAAAGAAAATGTTCTTCAAAATTTGGATATATTAATATTGGGTCAGAAATTAATGAGTTTTTTAGTTGTTGTAAAGCTTTTGACAATCTAAGTCAAAATCAAATTGAATGTCTTTTTGAAGTAGTCTGTTAGGGGTTTTTTGAAATTTTTGCAAAATTAGGAACAGCATTTATCAAGTTGTATTTAATGTTTGGCGTTTCTTAAATGTTTAAATACTTCAGGGAGTTTTAGACTATTTTTATGAATAGTAGGGGAATAGATAATAATATCATCTATATATACAAGACATCTTTCGTTTAGGATACCTAATAATACACGTTGGAATGTGAACGAAGCATTTTTAAGTCTCAAGGCATTTTTATAAATTCATAATGCCGTTTCCTACGTTGAATGCTGTTTTAGGAATGTCTTTTAGATCTGATGAAAACCAGAGGCAAAATCAACTACTGTAAAGTATTGACATTTACCTAACTGATCTATAAAGTCAGAAATATTCGGTAAAGGATATTTATCATTAATAGTGGATTCATTAAGTTTACGATAGTCGATAACTACACGCTATCTTTGTTTTCTGGAAGAGTCAAGTTTTTTTGGAACAACCCAGACTGGATAGGACCAAGGGTAAATTGAAGGTTTAATAGTTCCTTGCTCTAACATATTATTTATTTGAGATTTTACTTCTTTCTTGTGAATTTGAGGGTATCTGTAAGATTTAGTGAAAATAGACTTGGCATTTTAGTGTTAGTTTGATGTTTTATCACATTAGTAAATGTGAGATGTTTTCCATCAAGATAAAATATATCTTCGAATTCTAGGCAAAAGTCCGTAATTAATTCGTATTCTTTATCGTTAAGATGATCAGTGCAAAGTTGAGTTTTAATATTTTGAATACAATTTGGAGATTTTTGAACGTTATTTTCAGACAAGTTGTAGTTTAAACAATCTTTCGTTGATATAGGTAGGTAGAATTCAATTTGTATTTCAGAAAAATCAATAATTTTTGAGATTGCATTGACATTAATTATTGAAGTTAAAAATTCACCATTTTCGTTGACATGTACTAAAGCATTGGGGATATGTACTCTTTCGATCTCTCCTAGATAGAATAGCATCGGTATTAGTTAAGTTACATTTCGATTTTGTTTTGGTTTAGAAATTTATTTCTTTTTTGAATTTCGTTTGTTAGCGTTTGATTTGTTTTTCGCGTTTCTTTGTATTCGTCTTCGATTCTATATAATGGTAAGGTTTTAAAATTGGTTTTTAGTTTATTTTTTAAATCAATAGAGCATTGATAATTTTCTAGGAAATCAAGGCCAATGATGCCGTCAAAGTCTATATCTAAATTGTAGATGTATACTTTATGAGGTTCTTTGTCATCAAAATTTATTAGAGTGGATTCAGTAATTAAAAGCTTTTCGTTTGTTATCCCTTGTATAGAAACTTGTTCAGGGAAAGGTTGTTTATAATTTTGTACGGTGTTTTCTTTGAAAATTGAGAGAAATTTCTGTTCTCTGTTGGGAATACTTGTGGTCATAGGAAGGTGATTCAGGTTTAATGTCTGAATTTGGTCTTGTATTTCTATCATTTCCGATTTGTCTTGAAAAGGTGGGTGGTTTTGATCGGGGTGCAATTGAAAATTTGGGTTTTCAAAGCTTTCGTTGTAATTAGTTTGACTGTTATATTGATGTGGGTCAATATAATTGTTTGGATTAATTGATTAATTGAATTGATGATCGAACTCAGGATCAAATTGATGACTGAATGTTTGATTAAATTGATTGTCATTATGATTGGAATAATTTTCTTTATTCGAGTAATTACTATATTCGTAATCATCATAATATTCATTACTAGAATAGTCATATTGCGGTTCTACATAATGGGCTCTTTGATTATTTTTATTTGATTGATTGGGTATGTATCGCGATCTTAGGAACTCGCTGTCAAATTTGACATTCCGTTAAACATTATAAACTTTAATTGAGCTTTCTGCAACTGGCCGTTAGCTTTTAACTTTATTAATATACCTTAAGTGTTATTTTTGCTTAGATTACATCTTAGTATGTCTTTAAGCCTGGTAGTCCAATGGGAATGATCCATTTGCTTAGGTTAAAGTTTTGTAAAAATGTCTTCCCCGTTTGTTTTTCCCCTTCTATTGGCTACTTAAAGCTTACTCTATCTTTACATCTTTTATTATATTGTTTGATTTAAACAGCGCTGTATGACAAAGAAACTGGGAAAATATCCATTTTTATTATTTTACCTCAAAGTAGGCTCCTTTTTTATATTAATTTGGGCTGATTATACTTTAATTTAGTTCTGATCGTCTCCCAACTTTCTGTAGAAAGTTTCTTTGGTGAGGGGCAGTTGTAACATTTTATTCTAGCATTAAATATATTTTCTATAATTTAATTGATTGTTATTAATAAGAGGTGATTTTAATATTAATTGCTTTGTATTCGGTTAAGTAGTAATTTTATAACTAATCGAAATATAGATGTATGCGGCAATTTATTTTTAAAGCTTCTTCGATATCGGACAAAATTTGGTTAATTTAAATTCTGTTTGCGTAATGTCACCACTCTGAAACTAATTTAATTATATTAGGTTGGATATACAGATATTCTGTACTAAGGTAAAATATAGACTCCTTATTTACTGTAGGTGCTCGTTCGACAATTGTCTAATAATATAGACGGCAGCACAATATACAAAATTCCATTAATTATTTAATTATATTTGGTCTGCTTCGGGGGCGTTCATTAATCCATCGTTTCTCAACCACTAAATGGCAGTTATTAGTTGCTTAGCTTTTTCCCTGTCCTCGAGCTGTTTAGTACGATGTGGCAGGGTTGCCATCTCCGGAGGAATTTCGACCAATGAGAGTTTGCTAATTTTTTGGGAAGACTACCGTAAAGGAGGAGAAGAAAGGGCTACCTTTTACTATTTTAAATGTCCTGATGATTTAAATATTTGGAATATAGAGAATCGGACGAAAGTAGTATTCGCATTAATCATCCGTTTCCGGATTAATATTCAGAACAGGCTGAACTAAAAGACTATGCGGCTCATTTGCATGTTGCAGCCATATAGGGAGCGTTTATATTAAGTAGATAAAAAATAATCTAGCAATATAAAATTTAAAATTCAAAGAATGCCTGTCTATATACTATAGATAGCCGATGCTGGTCGAAGTAATCCGAATGTCACTAGGTCACAAATTATTTTGTTTTATTTTTGTTTTTTTTATTCGATTTTCTTTATTTTGCTTAACGAAAAAACAAGCTTTAAATTTAAAGTCATCACTATTTTAAAGATTACAAAAAATAATTTTAATTTTATTTACATTTACATTACACTGTCGCCGCCCATTATGCTTATGTAATTTGCGTGATTGCGTAATTCATCCGATTCCCAATTAATTTTAAAGTATTCGGATTAATCCAAGTTTATCTTGGCAATCCGTTTAAGGGATTTTTCCCCAGAATTAATTTAATTTCTTTCGCCATTTGAGTTTTGTAATAGTTATTGCTTCGGCCAAGGAACTTTGTAATATTGAGGATTTTTGTTGCTAAAATTTTCGACTAGACAGCCATTGTCCACCCTGGCAGGTGGCCTATAGCCGTGTGGTTTTCTTATGTTTGATTTTTACCCACTTGTGCACCGACTGCTTAGTGCTCTCGACATGAATCAGCCCGGATATTAAAACAACGTGGTAAAACTTTTTTTCATATGAACATTCAAATATTACAATTTATTTTAAGCTAACCTATACTAACCTCTTCTGTCGATAGCTCACAGTTCTCATGGCTCTCTCTTTTTTCAGCGCCTTTCCTTTTTTCTAATATTTTATTTTGATTAAATTTATTTTTGTAGTAACGGAGTGATAACGCTCACTTTTTTTAAATTCTTTTTTGTTTTGCTTTTTTTTAAAAATCTTCTCGTAATTAAATATTTAAATTAAATAAATTTAAAATTTTTAAACTAAGACCTTAGGAATTTAGCAACCAACGGGGTAACAAAGTATTTCAAAAATGCTGTACGAAATGAAAACATTTTTAGAACTACTAATAAAAAAATTGACAATATTAATACAATTCTGATTCAAAAATGTATTCATCATCGTAGGGTTCGATCTTCGGGAAATATTGGCGCTACAAGTTGCAGATTGTTAGCATAGTATAAAAATATCTTAATCTGAGGGCGTACAAGCCAGTAGATAAATTAGATAATCAGTATTCCACACACGCACATGTACGCACCCATACGTGCACAAACGCACACACATCTACCCACATACATGTACAAACATACATGTACGCACGCTCACGTACATACAGACACACACAGACACAAACACACACACATACACATATACCTACACCTACACATACACATACACATATAGTTGGCGCATTACCTTTCTAGAATGACGTCAGGCTGGTTTCAAATAACGTATTTCTTATATTATTTATATTTCAGCGATGATTCCTAACCTAAACGTATGCAGTGATGTAGATAGGAGGGGTGCGTTCAGCACTGGCTAAAGCGAATTTAAAATTGGCATTTTCTGTACAGAAAGCGCTGCAACTTGTCGAAAATGGCTGGCAAAAAATTAACACTCTCATTGCCATAAAAAAACCCTCATTTTGCACACTTAATACAAAAATAACTATTATAACTTCAAAAACTAAAATTATTTTGCAAATAAGACTTTACTAATATAAATTCTTTCATCTTAGTCTTATTCTTTGTTTGCAATGTAATAAATTGATGCCAGTTACCCATTTTCATCAAAAATATTTTAATTCTCAATTACAGACAATACTGAAAAAATATTAAGAAAAGGGGAATAACGAACGATGAATCCTTTACCTCCAGAATGTTTCAAAAACAAAAAGAGGTAAAAACAAAAATCACAGATTACTTAAAGAACAAAATAAGAGATATGATCTATTGCGTGTATGCTAAAAATGAATATGTTACAATGCAGACTTTGCTTTAAAAACTAAAAGAGAGAAATTAATGTATAACTAACTAACTTTAAAAATAAAAACTACTCCCCTTCACTGTCTTCAGAATCAGAACTAAATTCTTCATCGTCACTGCTGTCTTCGTCGGTACTAATTACAAGTGGCGCAATGTCTGAAGCATCACATATCTGTATTGTCTTCCAAGCTTCTTGGATTACCCTTTCTGTGTGGCTGACATAATTTTTCCAATGCTCTGAAGATACTTCATTTATCGCTTTTTCCCACATGGCCAAAACTTCCGATGGTGTCCCCTTCAGACTAGCAATGTATTGGTCGTATTTCCTCTTACACTCAGACCATACCATTTCAATAGCATTAAATTGACAATGGTATGGAGGAAGTCTTAGTATTTTGTGGCCCAAAGGTTTCACATATTCGTCAAGGTAGAATGTTTTTCCAATGTTACAATTTTTTTCTACAATGCTCCATATTTCATCCTTCATGGCCCTCTCTGGGAAGTCAATGTTCTTTTCTTTTAACCATCCAATCAATCTCTGCTTTGTCCATGATTTTCTTGGAATATCCCCTAAAAGGCCGGAATGATAGCTTGCGTTGTCCATCACTATCAAACTTTTTGGAGGAAGATTTGGTACCAGCTGATTTTTAAACCAATTTTCAAAATTTTGCTTGTTCATATTGTTATGATAATCTCCGCTTTTTAGTCCACTTTTAAATATTAAACTGGCCCCCTTAATAAATCCTTCCTTTGATCCAGCGTGAACTACAATATATCGATGACCTTCACTAACTTTTTTAGAACTTGTAGACATAGTGTTATCCTGCCAGCTGTTTCTAAACGAACCTTTACTAAAAATCCAAGTCTCATCAATAAATACGGTGGTATAAGCATCTTGTCCTAGATTTTGATTTTTGACATATTCCCTTAAGAAATTGATTCTCTTGTGGACGATGTGGGGCAAATCCATCAGGTATTTTCTATTATTTGATTTCTTCCACTTAAAACCAATACTTTTTACGTATTTTCTTAGCGAGGTGATGGAAAAATTAAAATATTCATTTATCTCTTTTAGTTTTTTAAGCAAAGTCTGCATTGTAACATATTCATTTTTCGCATACATGCAGTAGATCGTATCTCTTATTTTGTTCTTTAAGTAATCTGTAATTTTTGTTTTTACCTCTTTTTGCTTTCGAGACATTCTGGAGGTAAAGGATTCATCGCTCGTTATTCCTCTTTTCTTAATATTTATGATTGTTGTATGGCTAAGTTTTGTTGCATTTGAAGCTCGTTCAATTATATTATCAGTTTGCGGAAGGATTCCATTTTTAGCTTGTTCTTTTTCCAATTGAAAAAAAGCCAAGATATTCAAAACTATTAGCTGTGATTGCTGATTATATCTTCGCGGCATCTTGCAAAAGTTTAAAAAGAATCACAACAAATCAATGTCAATTTTGACGAATATATTCTGAAAGACACATAACCAAAACCGGCATTGACTGTTGTAAAGAAACGACAATGAGTTTTTTCAAAATGTTTTTGTCACTGTCAGTTAACATAAATCAAACAAAAATAACCAAAAATGACGTCATTCCAGAAAGGTAATGCGCCAACTATACACATACACACATGTACGCACCCATACGTGCACAAACGCACACACATCTACCCACATACATGTACAAACATACATGTACGCACGCTCACGTACATACAGACACACACAGACACAAACACACACACATACACATACACCTACACCTACACCTACACATACACATACACATACACATACACATACACATACACATACACATACACATACACATACACATACACATACACATACACATACACATACACATACACATACACATACACATACATATACACATACACATACACATACACATACACATACACATACACATACACATACATATACACATACACATACACATACACCTACACATCCACATTCACATCCACATACACATACACATACACATACACATACACATACACATACACACATACACATAGACATACACACACACGCACACACACACACACACACACACACACACACACACACACACACACACACACACACACACACACACACACACACACACACACAGTGGATATAAATGTATTTCGAAGCAAAAAAAATTACGTGTTTAACTGTTTGTTAAAAAACTAAACGATTTTGATTTTTTTTTCAGGGGCTACTCTATCCCCCTACTAACTACCCAATATAATGAACAAAACTCTTTTATATACAAATTGATAAAAAAATGTGTTGTCATTTATCGCTTTTTTTTATTTTCACAGAGCTACCCCATCATATTTCGGCTACCCTGTGTATCGAAGATCTAAGCCAAAATCTAATCTCAGTAAGACATTGCTCTAAACTATTTTTGGTGCAAATTTGACACAAATCGGTTTAACCTTTCTCAGGTTATCGTACGTGCAAATGTGTATGTGTATGAACACACACCCGCACACATGTTTTTTTCTAAAATATGTTTTTCGTGTTCTAGGGACTCTAAAAAGTCGAAATAACTCGACTTTTTAGAGTTTCTAAAATTTTTTCAACTACAATATTTTCCCTAAATAAATAAATAAATAAATAAATAAATTACTATGTGTCGTCAGCAGAGAACACAAACCCCCCCTGGCGAGAAGAAAAAATATTATTTAACTTTTAATTTGTGTTGCCATAGGTTTCTCAAAAAATTGTAATAAAGAGATTGGCTTATAATTTAATACATCATTCTCATATTCTTTTGTATATTGGCGAGACAACAGCTTTTTTTTAACCATGGGAAAAGATGCTTTATCTGACGCTTAAATTAATAAGCTTACTTAAACGAATTATTATCAAGCTTTTAATAGATTTTATTAACTAGACTAATAATCTGTATACATTCAAACCGGTTTTTTGACATAAACTCGATAACAATACAATATTATGATGCTCAATCGTGAATGTCTTATACAGGGTGCATAAAAAAATGTAAAAACATATTTCTTAATAAAGCTTTTATTTATAAACTATTGAACTGAAAAGTAAAAAATAATTAAAATTAACACAGAACTTTTAAAAATTTGAGCATTTTCTTAAAAGCTTGCGGCGTTAGGCATCTCACTTGAAATAAAGCCTTAAATATTTTTTACACTTATTTTATTTTTTACAGTTTCTCATTTATCATTCTCTAATATATTGCCCATATAAGGTATTAATAATGGAATACTTAAGCTGTTAGACGGAGAAGTAAAACTCATAACTCATATACAGCGAACATAATGGGGAACACTGTAAGGTTATGAAATGGGCCTCTTGTTTATTTTAAATATGTCAGTTTTGACGTATAAACATTAAATACGTTCAAAAAAGTTAGATGGGCAAATGGGTAAAAGAAATGTAGAACTTCTTTATACGTGATATTAAAAGGTGGATGGAAATATTGTTCCCTATTATAAGGTTTTTGTCAATTTCCTCGGTACATTTGTAATCAGCAAGAAGAAGGACAAACCCATCTAATATACATGTGAAGAAGTGTTAAATATTCGTGTAGTTTAATTTTGAAGTTTGATAAAAATATGTAAAAGTAGTTATTTTTTTGTCATTTATGTGAATATTAACTTTCAATTTAGATTTAAATATGCTTAAAAATAACTTTTCTATAATCTTTCTATAGCCATTTTATATATTTTCTCGTAGATTTTATCTGTTCGCGCCCTCGCTTCTATTAATGTTTTTTTTTTATATTACTGATAACTGTACCTACGTATTTTCGTATTTTACAGTTTTTAAGAACAGTTTTTTAGTTTTCTTTTGTGTATAAGTACTTTAGGATTTACGTCTTCAGATATTTTTTTTCAGATACTTTCGCAAGATTGACGCACGACGAAAAGCATTAGGAAAAGCAACTTTATTACCGCTGAAAAAAATTGAAACCAGACAAATTGTAGACCCTTTAACCTTAAAACCTTTGAAATCTGAAAAAGAACATATTCTAATGGAATCGTTTTTATTGCTGCTTGAAATGATTACAGCAAGTACGTTTATACTTCTAGACGTATTGTTTTTCGAAGCTCTAGATATTATACGGAGGCACGCTAAAATTGATTATTTAACAACAGGAAAACATGACTTGGTACTACAAATAAAAGGTATTCACTAAATTGTTTTATTTTTCAAGTTTGTTAAAGATTTCTGTTTACCATCTACCCCTAATAGTTTCTATTATGTTTTAATTCGCTCGCGCTGTTTAAGATTATTATTACAGGTCGAAAGAGTATTAAACTAAGAAGGAACGGAACGTGTAATACGATCGATCGAGTTACCTATTTCTTATCTGTTGACCTCTTTAGCTGTTTAAAAACATACAAAAGAGTGGTTGCAAATAGGATACAATTAAATACAAATTTAGAGATTTGTAATTACCCTCATTGTTATTATTAATATTATTTTATTAATCAATCAGGGTTTTATCGCTTGACTACCCAGATTTTTCAAAAGTGAATGTATGATTGTTAAGCTTTCTTTTCAACGACCAAAGTAAGTCTTAAATATGAGCTACTCATGAACGCCCCTATTACCTGCTATTAAAAGGTGAGAGAGGGTGCACGTGGAAGATTTGCATCATTTAGACAATTTCTATTATGTTCGTTACAAAATAATACATTTTTGAACAAAAATTTCAATTTTATTAATTATTTTCAAGATTGTATGACGATGTGTTTAGAGCGAATTGGACGCCTTATTTTACTTCCCTATATAACAGCACATATATTGTATTATTAGTATACTATATGGGCTATATAGAGGAAGTAAAGTACTATTATAATCGCAAACATTTTATCGACAAACTACAGCACTAGAACACGAAAAACAGTAACTATTTTATCGTATAATATAAAAATATTCTATAGTGTTGTCATAATAACATTCTTACAGCAAGGGTTATAAAATACATTCCTTTGTCTCACAGAACAAACATTGTGTAACTTTTATTAAAACTATGAATAAGCAACTAACAAAACTATTTTATAAAAAAAAATTATAACTATCGCGTTAATATTCTAGTAATTTGTAATACAATTATTATATAGGAGTTTTAAAAAAAATATATGAAGAAAAATATGGTTTATAGGTATATTATTTATTTTTACTGCGTTATAAAATAATAGTTACAGTTAATCTTATACCAATTAAATTCTAGCGATGATTTGGCCTCTCTTGTCGTATAATTAAACAATTTACCCGCTAAAATAGCTAAATAGTAAAAATCAATGTTTCCTATACTATAACACGTAAATCATATGTTCATTGATGCTCATATGAACATCAATTACCAATCACGTCGCTTCATTCGGTCATCAATGTGTTACGGACATCATACCTAACAAACGAAAATAAATAGGAACAAGATACCAATACACAAATGCATTTTTGCGACCCCAAATACAGTTTTCCAATAACGACATAACTTAATGTCAAATTCATTAATGATTTTTCTTAATTACGGTTTTTCAGCATAATATCGAGGCTATTACCTTTGATCTGACACCAGTACGAATTTCCGATACTACTGATATGATATTAATATTTTGATTTCGATGCCAAGTATTTAGCTTCGATACTTAGTTTCCGATATCATACTCATATCAGTCCAACGTGTAATGAGTAATGGGTTTTTTTTAATCAGCCACCTCCGATTAAGCTCCTATCCCGGATTGCCTAAACTGATTACTCGAGTTACATGTACCGTACCCAAGGAAACCGCTGACGCTAAGGATTTTCACACACATTTTATATCATCTGCTGATGATGCTAACTTGGTTAGCGAAACGCGCATCCAGAACGTAACTAGTTGTGGTGTAGTGTGGTTAGAATTCTTGTATTTTGATCTATCGTCCACCACAGGTTCCAGTGTTAGGACTTAAAGTTTAATATATAAATAATATATAAAGTATAAAAGATAATACCTGTACTAAAAACAGTGTATGATACACCAAAAACAAAACTAATTTTTGTAGATTTACTAATATAAAAACAATTTACGTATTTAAAATCAATATATGAATGAATTAGAGGAAGTAATAAATAGTTTAAGTTCTGTTAGGCTAAGCTTTGAAAGGCAGAAGCCAAAAGCAAGCCAAAATATAGAGGGCTGTGTTTCAGGTCAGGCCAATGTTAACTTGGAAATTTTTAACGTAAAATAGAAAATATTAAGTCGTTTGATGGCACTAGTAATATTTTAAATAATTTTGTGAAAAGATGTGACCATTTAGTTAACAAATATAAACCATTAAAAGATAACGATTTCAATTAACATGTATTCGAATATATCCAAGAAAAATTAACTAGCCGAGCAGAAGCCCTGGTTGGCAATCGTGCTAAGTTAAATACTTGGAGAAAATTAAAACAAGCTCTTTTACAATATTTTTCTGGTCGTAGGGATTTAAATTGTTTAGTTCAAGACTAACAAGAACAAGACCCTACAAAGGCGAACATTTATTCAATTTTGGTAGTAGGGTACAATAAGAAGTAACGTAGTACAAAAAATCAGTAACGATGTAAATTTAAGTATAGACGGAAAACTGTGTCATATAAATTATTATAATAAAACTGCTTTAAATACCTTTATTACAGAGTGTATTGGTACACTAAAAAATAATGTGCATTTAAAAAGCCTGTATCTTTAGAATATGCAGTGGCATACGTTAGTGAATTCGAAAGTTTTGAAAGACTTTACGGCGGTATATCTAATAGTGATAGAAACATAAAAAATCATATTAACCATACACCTAGCTATAAATAAAATAATTTTCAAAATTTTCCCAACACAAGTTTTAACCCAAATATAAATTTCGTTCGCCAAAATATGTCAATATATACAATAGAAATTTTTCACCAAAACCGATTTGGACTAGTCAACCCATTGATGTGCAACCACGTTCACTTCCACCAAGATATCTGACTAATAGAGAAGTTTTTGGACGCCCTTGAAATGTTTTTAAACCTAATCCGACTCAGCCACAAAACCTGCCAAAACCCACTCCAATGTGTACCACATCTAGAAGCCCCACTATAATAATGAACAGGCAAAATCCGCTGAATTAAAGTATTTTAAATCAAAACTTTTCAAATCAATTGAGACCCAATTTTAACAACCAACAACCTAATTTTGTATTCGAGGAAATACACTCGAACGAATATTGCGAAGAAACAGAACACGTCTATGACGAAGCACTTAACAGTTATACTGACAAGGAAATTGTTATCTCGATTCCCAAAATTGGCATGACCCCTATAAAAACAAAAATCCAACTTATGAGCAAATTTTTTGAGGAACAAGACCAACAAAACCGGTTTATAACGAACCCAATGTAAAGAATCTACAAAATTTTCGAGGCATACGGCCGGGCGACGCTCAGATTTGATAGAAATAAATATTTGTCAAATAACGCACTTCCATATATAGACTTTTATAAACCAAAAATAAGATTATTAATAGACACAGGAAGCTCGCGCTCTATTTTAAAACCATCGATGGTAGAAAAACTTTACCCGAATTATATATATCAAACAAATAATACAATAAGAACAGCAATTGGTAGCCAAACTACATGTTTTCAGACATCGATTCAAGCTTTTATAGACTTTTGTACGAATTATAATATCGATTTTATTTTATTTGATTTTCATGATTATTTTGATGGTATTTTAGTAGGTAAAAATATCGAAATACCGTTTAAATATAAACAACCAGAAAATGTGTCCCAATTATAATTTTCGAGGGAGATATTTTAACTAAAGCAGGCACGATAAATAACCTTTTAATTCCCCAAGTTTTTTAACCTATTCAAAAAATGGAATTGCATCCTTGCAAATTCAAAATAATTCTAACAAAACCATTTCTGTAATGTTAACAAATTTTAGACGTAGAAAAAGCACTTCGCACAGATCAAATTTTCTATAAATCAGGTGATGTGTTTTCTTTTACTTCAAAAATAAAACACGGAATAAGGACAACAGATAATATTCCGGCCTATACAAGATCCTATAGGTACTTCTTTGTTCATAAAGAAGAGGTTCAACGTTAAATTAATGAAATGCTTGACACAGGCATAATAAAACCTTCTTATAGTCCTTGGTCTTCACCGGAAAAAAGTATTAATGATCGCTATCACATTCCTAATATCTCTTACACCAGGTAGGGCACAATATTTTTCCACCCTGGACTTAGCGAGCGGAATCCATCAGATAGAAATCGAAGAAAGCTCCAAAGAATCAACCGCGTTCACTGTTAACAACGGGCATTATGAATACCTCCGAATGTCTTTCGTACTAAAAAATGCAATACGCCCTTCATATTAAAACATGCATTCTGTACTTTCCAGCGCGTTATGGACGAAGTCCTAATGTTTCGCAAAAACTAACTAAACTAATGACGCATGTTTAAAAAACATGAAAAGGTCGGACACTCTAAAGACTTTGTTGGCTGTTTCAACACATGCAAAAATCTCTTAATATCCGAACCCATTTTAGCCTACCCCAATTTTTTTAACCTTTTGAACTCACCACAGATGCGTCCCAATATGCAATTTGGTCACCAAAGGATCAACCTATTTGCATCTAGAACTCTTAATCCAGCAGAAATAAATTATTCTACTATAGAAAAAGAATTACTTGCTATAGTTTGGAGCTGTGAATACTTTCGTCTTTATCTCTTCGGAAACAAATTTACCATTTTTACTGACCATAAACCACTACAATGGTTATTTTCTTTTAAAGAACCCAATTCCAGACTAGTACGCTAGCGGCTTAAGTTATAGGGAAAAAATAGGAAAAAATATAAAAAAGGCAAAAATTATCAGGCCGCAGATGGTCTTTCTCGAAATCCTCCGGATTCAATACCGCACACGAAATACTATCCACTTATAACATCTCTGGAGATATTGACAAATTAATCGAAGACTTTCTCGACAATACTAACGAAATCCCGTAAGTAGATCAATCAATTTTCAATGAGGTCTGAGAACCAGGATTACCGGAAAACTCAAAAATAAAAAATTTGCAATTAAATATCCCAAAAGTACCCCACGACAAAAACGACCAAGATGACTTAGAAACCGTACATTCTGCTCAAGAAAATCCTATATTCGGCATTCCTGTTTCCGAAAGATCTTTAAATATATTTAAAAAACAGATAATAATAACAATCCGAGATATTGATAAAATCAAATGTAGTATCGAAATGGTTTTCGAAAATATCGTACTTTATGTGACCATATCAAATAGAGACCCCGAAACTGACATTATTAAACTCTTGAAAGAGTTTGTAGACATAAAAACAACATACGCTAACTATTTCAAATCCCCAGCAACTGTGAAATATGTTTAAAAAATAAATATGACACACACACAACAGTAATAAAATTCATTCTTACACCGACTAGTTCGAAACCTCTAGAACACATACGCATGGATACTTTTAAGATATACAACGAATTATTTTAGACGATAATTGACACATTTTCTCGATATGGTCAAGCGTACCATTTAGTCTTACAAAACCCGCAGTAATCGAAAATGTCTTAAATTTCATTACTCATCATGGCCTTCCTCCAATGATTACTACAGATTGCGGAAAAGAATTAAAAAAAAAGAACTCGAAGATTTTCTGAATTATTCAAAATAGAACTTCACGACACTACACTAAAATATAGTAACTCCAATTAAAGAAAAGAGTAATCCTAGCTTATAATAATGAAAATCGAAATGACTACCCAGAACTACCTGGGACTAACCCTATATATGCAAACTAAACACACACGAAAAAAAATACTTACCACAAAAACATAGTAAGGAATGAGCCTCGAATTAAAGAAAAACCAACTTTTAAGGGTGACAATAGAAGGATATGGGCAATACTGCTACCGATGTTCCTTCGACTTCAGGAATCAATCAGTGATCCCACCGATATTCAAATAATCCACCTTAAAACTTCTATTCTCCCTATTCATGTGGATGAAGCAAAACTTGTATATTTATTTATTTATTTATTTATTTATTCAATAATGACAAATGTTCAATTACATAATACAAATACATAGGTACATATTTTTTATATCATATAATACATTTATAAAAATCAATAGCAATAGCAATCTAAAACTACATTTTTAATATTATATAGTTAAAAAGAAAAAAATACAATATGGTTCCGAGAAAAAAACACCTCCCACTACAATGGCAGTGATCACATAACAGGAAAGCACAGAAGTTTACATCCATTTGTGAAATCTTTCATAATTTTCATAAAAAAATATTTTACTGATTTCATTGAACTTCTTAGTTTATTGTAGAGCTTTAATGTAATTAGGAATTAAGTTATAGAACTTAGGTGCCAAGTAATCAACAAATTCCAATTTTATGGTTCTGTGTACAATTGTGACTGTTAGATGATTATTTTTGTTTGCTCTTGTAAGGTGATCATGAGCGATGTGATTTTTTAAATTTTTTTCGTGTGTGAATGTAACTACATAACGAGTGTATATATAATAGGCTGAAATTGCCAATATCTGCCTTATATCGCTGATTAGTTGGATATAGTCTGTTTTTATCAAATAAAATTTTTAAAATATAGTTCTGAATAGTATTTAAACGATTAATATTACTTTTGTAGGCTGCGCCTCATACAACCAGTCCATATCTAAGCAATGATTCTACCAATGATTTGTATATTTGACTAATAATTTTTTACTAAGGAATTCTCACAGAAATAGAATTATAAATCTCTTTATTTTGTTTGTCAGATACTCAACGTGGTCAGTCCACCTAAGGTATTGATCTATAATGATGCCACAATACTTGGTTTTTTGAACTGACTGAATTTCAGTTCTTGATTCTGTCAAATGTAGGCCTGTTTATTAAGTTAGTTATGGAAAAAGCTACATAGTCTGTTTTAGTAATTTTTAGGGATAATTTAAAAGTATCCAACCAATATTGCAACCTACAAAAACCATCAACAGCACTTGCTCTTACCTTATTCCAAGATGTTCACTTAAAAACCAAAGACGTGTCGTCTGCATAGGATATTATTTTAGCACTATGAATTTTCATGGGAAGTAAAGAATTGATGTAGGTTATAAACAAAATAGGTCCCAGGATAGTCCCTTGGGGTATTCGAATCTTCATTTCAGTTGGGCTACTTACAGTGTTGTTTACTTTTAGATACTGATCCCTGCTCTCCAAGTAGCTCTCGAACACTATCAAGACTGCACCCCGGATACCATACTGTGATAACATTTCTAAAGGTTGTCAAAAGCCTTCGAAAAGTCGAGGAAGATAGCAAGGCTTTTTTTATTGCTATTTAGACTATGTTATAATTTGTGACGTAAGAGTGTACATGGTATCTGTAGTGCTAAAACCCTGTATATTAAAAGTCCCATAAAAGTTTAGTAATTTATCCTTAAGACATTTTTCAAATACTTTTGCGAAATTGTTTATAAGGGCGATAATTTTGAATATTGTTTTTAGTTCCGGATTTATACATTGGTATGATTATTGATTCCTTAAAGTAATATGTTTACCAGGAGCGCTATCGTTTTTAGAGATGATATTTGTTTTATTATTTCATTATTAGAAACTAGCTTTAAATACAGAGAGGCGGCAACATTTGTGGTGACATTAAAAGCAATTTGTGGATCTTTTATTTTTGTAAAATATTTATTGCAGTAATCAGCCATTTTTAAGTCTGAATCAAAGAACTTCCCGTTATTATCAAAAACCTTAAACTGACTATCTCTAGAATTGGTTCCATCATTTGTAGTGTTTTTATTATTTGATATTTCTATAAGATTTATATTCGGCCTCCAATGCAGGAGAAAAATGAGTTCTCAACCATCTTTTTAATTTGTTCCTATGTTTTATTGATGTCATTAGCCCATCCGTTATCCAAGCCTTTATGTTTTTATACTTTGTGTTTTTTAATTTTCAATCTATTTTAGATTGTAGTTTTATATTTTCAAATATTTTCATAAAGAGACTCATCGCCACCGCAGGATTGTTGGATTCTAGGACATTGCTCCAATCTTGCAGATGCAATTTTGGTTTGACGAGATCATTATTGTTAACACTATAAGTTTTTTTTTATCTAACATTATATCAATGCTAAAGTATTTTACATCCCTAGTTATATGAACCATAGTTGGAAGGTGATCAGTAATGTCAGCATCAAGTCTAAAAGGTTGTATGTTTATACCCTTAAGTTTTTGTCGTATAAATACGTGATCAAGACATGGTGCTGTTTGATACGTTATTGGAGTGGGTGATGTTATGTAAGGTATAAAACTGTGTCTTCCCATCAAAGAAAGATATTCGTTTATAAGATTATTTTCACTATTTATTAAATTTAAATTAATGTCTCCCATAAAAATTTCTACACTGGCTGGGCTCTCTCAAAATAAATTTCCAAATCCTCCAAAAACAAAATTTCAGACATGGGAGGTGGCTTATATACTGCCGTTATGCCAAAAGTTGAATCATTAAATGTTATAATTATTCTGCCAATTGTAGCTCTACATAAATTAAATTTAAGATAAGTTACGTCTGCATTGAGACTTGATTTTACGTAAGTTACTATACTATCATTCCTGCTGTAATCCCCGCCATTGTAGTATGCGCAGTAACCCGGGATACTGTAAGGGTCATTTGATAGTTAAAAACATTCACTTAACACAGCAGGAAAGATTAAATTGTTCAAAAAGTAATATTATAAATACTCAATACTTTATTTTTTAGTGTAAGTATTCACTTTAGAGCTAAATCACTTACCAGTTGACTATCCAGATCACGTCCAATCTGATCTAGTTCATTTAGTAATTTATCTTCAGCAGAGGAGAAGTTTTATTAAATTATAAACACCATCATCGGAAGCCTCTGAACTGACAGGTACAAAATTCTAATAACCATAATCAATTTTAGATTTTAAGACTTAGATGTGATACATATCTTCGGATTATCGGATTCATGTTTAATGTTATACTTGGTTTTATAGTTTTTGTTTGCCTCCTCACAGTTATTACATTTTTTTCTTAGTTTTGGACATTCCTGCTTCGCATGAGATTCTCAACAATATGCACACACTATGCCCCTCCTATAGACCGCACTCTTGTGATTACCAATTGCACTTAAAACATTGTAAAATAGACAGGTTTTTGTACACATAAAATCTTTCCCAATCAATGTAGATTCTCTTCTTACTGATTTTGATAAACAAATCAGGCGCGCATTCCACAAATAAAATACTCTTCCATTTTTGATTTTTCTAAGGTAGGTTACTTTTATACTATCGTGGTCTTCAAAAAAACAATTTTGTTTTATTATTGATTCCTCCATCTCTCTCGCAGTCATTTCCTTAGAAAATCCAACAATCTTTATTCGAGGGTTTCTTAGCTTGGTTTCTTCAATCTCATAGTTTTTTAGTTTCTGTTTAGCAATTTGTTTTAACTTTATGGTATCATCCTTGGTCCCAAAATTTATTGTTACACTTCCCGAAGCTGTGTCCCTTAACTTATTGATTCCGAATTTTAATTCAGCCGGATTTATATTCGCTAAAAGCTCGCTCTTTGTAACTTCAGACTTTTGCTGTTTTCTGGGTTTTATGATTAGACTAGGTGCATTAGCTTTTTGCTTTGAGTTCTTAGCGTGTGACTCTTCCACAGCAGCCGCGTAAGTAAAACTCTGAGACTGCTGTTTATTTAATCTTTCATTTAAGTTTTCTATTCCTTTATTTTTTTAATTCAAGTATATTCACTTTGCTTTTTATTAGCTCTTCCTTGCTTTCTGTGATTCGATTCAATAGTTCAAAAGTTTCATATCTAGAACAATAGAATTTCATTGTTCTTTTATTTAACTGCATTTCTTTAATTCCGGACGCGGTCAGATCGCCGCATTGCTTGCAAATTGTCTTCTTACAGCCATCGCATTGGAAGATTTCTCGAGACTGATTACAGACGTCACATTCCATATTTTACGTTATCCTTGAGTTCTCTCACAAAAAACATCTATTGTAAACCGGCCTTAACTCAAATGTCCGATCGAAATCCGCGAAAAATCGAAAATCTTACCGTCAGAAACAGCTGTTTTGTTGTAGGTTAAAGAAAAGTGATGGATGTGATTTCACACCAAATTCACGAAAAAACAGCGATTCTGGGGTCACCAACACTTCCAGACACTCTTGAAGACTTAAGTTATTGATTTCAACAAGTTAATAATTTATTTTGAGAATAACAACAGAAATGACCAATTTTACCACAGATGGTACTGTTTAGTTTAGTTAGTTTTAATCTTCATCTCGTCGTCAAAGCAAAATCGCATTGCTAACACGTAAATTGTAGCTTTGGCGAGGTAAATGTATTTTCGATTTACGATTCATACAACAGGTCACCATCGGCATATCCATTCGGAATTTTGGAAAATATTATTTTGTTAAAAGAATGTGTTTATTTTTCCCTTTTTGAAGATGGCTTCCTCGAAGAGCTGGGACAAAATTTGTATTTTCAGATCAGCTATTTTCATTCTGGCGTCTAAGCAAAGTCTGACATACGAATCATGGGCAACAGAAACTATGCGGGCAAAAAATATCAAATATTAAAGGTTCCGACTTAGGTTCCGACGAGTCGGATAAACCGGTGAAATATCGAGTGCTGGTCAATAATGCACAAAGTTGAGAAAATTATTAAAAAAAGATCGTTTTTGAATTCATTACATTTCTGAAAAGTATTGTAAAAATATTTATATTATTTTACTACAGTTATAGTAGTTGCTTCCGCTTTTAGTCTTATTTAGAAAAATGCATTTGCATTTTTTTCATTTTCCCGCTGAGATTTTAAAAATAAATTTTCTAAGTATAGGTTTGTTTGATTTTATGAAAGATCTTGACAAATTTTTGGTTAAGAACTTCTGGAATTTCCTCCCTTAGTTTGGCAGAAATATATATTTGTTAATTTTTTGTTTCGTATACTTTTTGGTGACCCAATGTATCGTAAAAAATTCTTATGGATAGCTAGAAAGCTAAAAAAGTCAATTTTCAGACTACTAGAATTAAAATGCTGTAGGAAACTTATTTCTGAACAGACTTTTAATGCGACTGGTGTCTAGGAATATGCGACGATAATGGGAAATTATCGATATTTTGGTATCGATAGTATTGAATATAAATTATTTATACTTTAAAATATCGATCACTATTCTAAGTATCATTACATACATACTAATTTAATTAAAACATTACTTAATAGTTAATATTATTAGTATACAAGGCCAAGTCAAAAAGCTATCGGACCCTACTTTATTTTTTAAATGGAACACCCTGTATATTTAAAGACTATAAAATGTGTCTTCTTTTACCTTTTCAGAAATATATGATAGTATGCACTTTTTCTCAGAAACACGCAAATAAATGAAAATTTTCTGAAAATAAATGCATAATTTAATAGTAGGCTATGACTATTGTTTATGACAACAAACAAAAATAAATGTCAAATATATCCCATCGGTTTTTGAATCGACTTTTGGTTTATAAAGTAGTTTATAAACGTTTTTTGGTATTTTTATTTAATTGATATTTAGCAATTTCTTCGAATAATGGCAGCGTATGAAAATTATGAAAAATATGCTGGTATGTTTTATACAGAGTAATGAATTTTTTTCACCATTATAAGTTTTTGCTTGTTAGATATCCAGAAAGAAGGCAACCGTTTTTTGGAATATTTGCTCGTTTAAAAGCAAATTTAGTTGAGCACATTTGTTTACCCGCGTCCTAAAACATACAACAAAGAGAACAGGGAAAGAAAAGAGATAGATGTTTTAGGATATATAGAAGTAATACCTTCGTTTTCATGTAGAAAAATTGAGAGAGAGATTGGTGTGCCAAAAACTGACGGTCAGAGGATCTTGAAGAAATATAAGTATCATCCATACAAATTTAATATACTGCAACATTTGCATCCTGGCGATGCCGAGCCCTGTGCACTGTTTTGCCAGTGGTATTTACAACAAAGCGATGCTAACGATTTATTTAGCAGACTTGTTATCTGGTCAGACGAATGCTTTTTTTTAAGTGCGGGAATTTTTAATCGCCACAATACCAAGAAGTGGCATAGTGAAATTCAATGATTTTATAGGATTTTTGAAGGAGGTCTTACCGCACTTAGATACCTAAAAATCTTCAAGGAAGTTATTCCAAAACTGCCCGAAAATATTCTATTAGCCCAATATAATGCTATTTACCTACAGCAAGATGGTGATCACAACTCTAGGCTCTTAAGGGAATTTCTTGACAATAACTTTCCTCAAAGATGGATTGGTACCAACGGACCTGTTAGATGGCCTCCGCGATCTCCAGATCTTTCAATCTTAGATTTGTTTTATGGGGCTACATACAAAATGAACTATATACAACACGATGTAGTAGAACTTCGAGGGACAATTCATTTAGCGTTTCGAAATATGCGAATGAGACCAAAGCTTGTTTTTAACGTTATTCAAAGAATTACAAAAATATGCCAACTTTGCATTAGAGAAAATGGTCATCAATTTAAATATCATGCACCTTTAAAAATTTGTTTTTTCTTTTTTTTAATAATGTTATTTTTTTGTGTTTGTTATATTGTTAATTTATGCTATAAGATATTTATATAAGAAGATACCTATATGCAGGATATCCAATTCTTCGTTAGCAATATGTAACTTTCAATTGTTTATTATTGTTACTCATGGCTACTCATCAGAAAATTGTCATTTAAAAGTGCATACTATTATATATTTTTGAAAAGGTAAGAAAAGGACAAATTTTTTAGTCTATAAATATATAGGGTGTTTTGTTTAAAAAAACAAAGTACTGTCCGATAACTTTTTGACCTGACCCTGTATACTAAGTCCGAAGGCGGAATTGAGTTCTACAAGAAAAGTTATATAAGAAACAGTTTCACATTTTCGATAAGTTATCTGATAGTTGTTAACGGCATCTTTAGTTTTACGAAAAACTGTCGCAAAAACCGTAATTTCTATCCATAAAAATAACGCAGATACCCCGCAAAAGTACCCAAAATGGGACACCCTGTACATTAAATTGGAGCTTCACTAAAACTTTTGTTGCTAAATAATCTACTATGAAATAAATAATTATTTATTTATATTAATTTTTTTCAAAAATATTCTGACAACGGCGATATGTAATCGTTTGCTAAATACAAATAAGAAAATATATATTAATTATTAAGTGATATTTTAATTAAATTTTTAAACTATCGAATGGTGTGGAATGATACTTAAAATAGTGATTTAAAGTATCAATAATTTATATTCAATACTACCGATACCAAAATATGGATACTTTCCCAGTATCGCATGTTCCTAGACACCAGTCGTATTAAAATTCCGTTCAGAAATAAGTTCCCTACAGCATTTTAATTCAAGCAGTCTGAATTTTTTTTAGCCTCCTAGTTATCCATGCGAATCTTTCGCAATACAGTCGGTACACTAAAAAGTATACGAAACAAAAAATCAACAAATACATATTTCTGCTAAACTAAGGGTGTAAATTCCAGAAGTTATTAACCAAAAATGTGTCATGATCTTTCATAAAATCAAACAAACCGATGTTTAGAAAATGTATTTTTAAAATCTCAACGGAAAAATGAAAAAATTGCAAACGCATTTTTCTAAATAAGACTAAAAGCGGAAGCAACCTCTATAACTCTAGTGTAAGAAGTAGGTCTATTTTATATTATTATATCCATATTTTAAAATCAATACATTTTTGTTGGCAACAAAGAATAGCCAAAATAGGCACGATTATACGATGTCAGTGCTTACGTTGAGATAAAGAACCACATAGGAACATACGTGACAGAAATATGATACTTATTAGTACCCTGTTAATCTAAACATTCCCCTCGAAATTCTGTAGGAAAGGCCTTTTCTAGAGCTTTTAGTTTTTCAGTATTTCGATTTCAGTTCAATAAGTTTTGTGTGCGTTCTGATAAATTAGCCGCTCGAACCATTGGCAATGAAATAAAATGATATTTAAGTTTGGTTTACGGGTGTTTGACTGTAAAGTGATTTCTTGTGTGGTTTATTTTAAAATTTACAGGGTGAGTTTTCAGAGAGCATCCAAGTTTACCATTTTTGTTTTATTTTAAAGGCATTTGATTTATTACTGATATCCATTGGTAGGTACATAAAAGTAATTGTTTATTTTCTTATATTGACGCTTTATGATATCAAAAGTCATATGCATAAGCATTATTTTAAAAGAAAAAGAATTATTTGAAATAAATCAGATCATAATATTTGACTTAAAAAATAATATTAATTATCTAGATAGTACTTCGCGCGTTCCTCCCTTAGTACTCCTTGCACATTTAGATAATTAGTGCTAGTATCTGGAGTAGAGTACTTCGCGCGTTTCTCCCTTAGTACCATTGCACACTCAGTACTAGATTTGTTGTTGATTATTTTTAGGCTAGCTATCTATATAGAGTACTTCGCGCGTTTCTCCCTTAGTACTCCTTGCACATTTAGATAATTAGTGCTAGTATCTGGAGTAGGTATTTGGTGCGTTTCTCCCTTAGTACCATTGCACACTCAGTACTAGATTGTTTTGGTTATTTTAATAATTAAATAAATATTAACAATCAATACATAACATTTCATTATCTATGTTAGTGACTTCTAAATCAGATTGAAATGAGCCTAGTCATTTCCATGATTAATGATTTAGAGTTTATTTGGTTTATTTTTTGATTTAAGACTTTTTGGGTGAATTGGTTGTTCAGATTATTTTTTTAAACATTATAGGTGTCATTTTGGTTAGGTCAGCTTTCTACATTGCTTGATTATTTTTAGTCCATCCAGTCACCACTTTGATTTAATATTGTTGATAACAACATTGTAAGTACTAATCCTGACAATTAATTTCAATAATTTATTTTAATGTTCAACATGTGTTATTTGATTAATGGCCAATACTAATAATAAAAAAAGAAAAAAAAACGCTTACACTAGTAAAATAATATAAACATTTTTACAATACTTTCTAGAAATGTAATGAATTCAAAAACGATTTTTTTCTGATTTTTAATAATTTTCTCAACTTATTTAAAGTCCGACACATGGATATTGGCTCTGTATATTATTGACCAGCACTTGATATTTCTCCGGTTTATCCGACTCGTCGGAACCTGAGTAATATTTGATATTTTGTGCCCGCATAGTTTTTGTTGCCCACGATTCGTACGTCAGACTTTGCTTAGACGCCAGATTTGAATATTAATTGACTTACCTTAAGGAAAATTAATTGTAATTTTCCGAACTTGTCCAAGTATAATTACACTGTAGTATCCATCTGAACACACTCTGTGGTACTCACGTTTAAAAATCGATCGATGCCTGGCGCCCTTCGCCCCGAGCATACGACAAAATTGCAACTCACGGGGCAACAAATAATAACACATTCATATAGTATACAGAAATAATATATTAGATATGCATATAAAATAATATATGAAGGGAGGGTATGAAATTATTATACTCGGGCAAGTTCGGAAAATTACAATTAGTCAATTAATTTTCAATTTTCCTTCACTTGTCCTCGCATAATTACACTGTACATATTTAAAGCATAAAAGCGATTTTGTGTACTTATATATGAGCATATAGACTTAGTAATTATATTATAACTGTATGTTAAACTTATATTCTAAATATGTAAAGATAGAGAAAGAAAAAAATAAAATGAGTGATTGCTACAAGCTAAATTAATAACTAACTCATTAACTCTAAATTAACATTATAAAAAGAAATTCAAAAAGAAACACATAATACATAAAACCCTAATTTTTTAAGCTTTAATAATTGACCTGGCAAAATCTGTATTTGGTGACCGCAGGGGCCTGTTATAAAATTTAGAGAAAGTACTAGACCCTGGAGTCCAACCTGCTGTTTGTTTTGTTATTTCGATGTTAACTCCAGGCCGTAAAGCTGCAGATATCGAAGCATACTGTGGCTATAAAATAAACGTGTATCTATTTCGCCTAATTTGAGAGTGTTTTTTATCCACCTGGATATTATCTGCGAAGAAACAGTGTGATAAGGTTTTTTATGGGTAATTATAAGACCATCATTTTTTATATTAAATCGTTTTGTTTTTTCAATATAAAAACTGACCGTAGAAGCCACGCACAATTCTGGTTTCAGCTGAAACTAGGGAAAAATTAATAGCGATTTTAAACGATTTGGTCCTGATGTCTTAACAGGTTCTGTAATGTTTATTTGCGTATCTATTGAAATATATGACCGTTTAATTTTTGAAAGAGTTTGAACTCTGCTAGCCGAAGTTAAGGCCATAAGAGACTAATTTGTATGACAGGTTTGCTAGAGAAAGGCTCCCCAAAGGATACCCATTTTCCAAATATTTTAATACCGAGTTTGGGTTCCAAGTTTCGCAGTATTTAGGAATCAAAGGCCTTCTATTATAAACTCCCTTAAGAAACCTATTTATTGTTCCTTCATCAGTTTTATTAATGGGGCTAAAAATAAGATTTAGATATCTATACGAATTAATAACTGAATAGGATACATCATTGTTAAAACTACTTGTTAAAAAGGTTAAATAACTATTTAAATTATACTTATAAGGATCTAGATTACGGTCTTTACACAAACTCCAGTATTTCTTATAGCACCCTGAGTATTGTTTTAATGTGCCATCCGATATAGAAGATATCGTAAGAGGTATAGTATCTGCTGGTATTGCCCTTTTTAGAAGAGATGTTCAGATAATCTCCCGGCCACCAGGGAAATCTGTTGACGAAGAGGGTGGTTCTTTCTGAAAGGAGATAAAAGAAAGTTTTCTCTAGATGTGAAAAATAAAGGTAGGCTTTCCTGTTAAAAGCCTTTAAAAAACTGGGTACCATGGTTGAGATGGCCAATAAGACACTACCAGGATGCCAGTAGCTTTATCCTGTATAATTTTTTCAATAACTCGGCTCACAAGAGCAAACGGCGGAAAGGGCATAAAAATAAAAACATTTCCATTCTATCGTAAATGCATCTACTGAAAAACAGTTGGGATCTAGAAATCAAGATACATATTTATTACATTTGGAATTAAGTTTTGTGGGAGAACCAAACTTATTAATGATTAATTTAAAAGCTGATTGACTTATTTAATATTCAGTATTTACTGTTTTTGATCTTGACTGTTTATCAGCCTCTACATTTTCTTTGGAGGCAATGTCTGAGGCAAAAAGAAAAATATTTTTTCCCTCGCGCCATAACTCTACCGAGGCATCGTTAAGTGACGATTTATACAGCATATAGCCGTTTTATTATCTATTCTAACCAACACACAAATGTTTGTTTTAATTTTTGTGAAACATTTTACTGCATAAAAGGCAGCTTTTATTTCCAAAAAATACATATGCCTTCGTTGTTCGACCTGATGCCAAAACCCATGTCATTTCTGAAACAAGACAAAAAGCTCCCCAACCAGTTTTTGAAGCATCTGAATACACTTCTAGATCAAAATCTCTGAGTTTTATCTCACGACCATTGCCAATATTTCCTTTCCACCAAAGTAATTATTTTTTACAGCGTCTGGTATAATTATAATTTTATAATAATTTTTATTTCTCTTCTGTAGAAAAAGGGTTCGACTTTTTCAAGAGGTTTGGTATGGACAAAACCATATCGAGTTGCTGAATAAGCCACTACAAGCCTACCTATAAATCCAGCAAATTCGCGTATGGTACAGTGACGTTTATTATTAAATTTCTTTATGAACTTTTTATATTGGTAATTTTCTCTTCTGGCAAAGGAATAGTTATTGATGTTATAAATAAAACCGAGAAATTTTATTTGTTGTTGAGGGACCAAATTACTTTTTAAAAGATTGACCCAGAATCCTAAAGTTTCTAAAAGATTTATTGTAAATTTGGTGTTTTTTATACATTCAATTTCTGTTTTGTTTATTAAAAGTATATCGTCTAAATAAAAAACAAAAATTATGCCATTTTGGAGAAAAACTTTTGCTACAGGCTTCATTATTTTTGTGAATATAAAAGGTGATATATTATATTATTAAAAAGTACCAAATCGAAATCTTAAGTATTTTCTGTATTTTTTGGCATTGGGTAAAAGGAAGTAAGCATCCTTAAGATCAATGCTTGTTAGAAAACTATTAGGTGTTATTAATTTTAAGGCAGTTCTATAATCCTATAATTTAAAATGAGGAGCTTTAATGAAATTATTTAATTTCTTTAAATTTACTATAAATCTGTTACTGCCATCAGGTTTTTTAACTAAGAAAGAGGAGGATAAAAAGTGTCCTTTTGTTGCCCTGCAGTTAGAAATAGCTCCTATTGTCAACAATTCATTTATAGTCTTGTAATAATCTGACAGCATTGCTCTATTGAGCACTTTAGGTTCTAGTGACTGCCTAGGTCTAAAATCAAAAGACATTTTTATCCCTTTTACCCAATTTAAAATAACAGAATATGTTGTAAGTCTATTCCATTGACAATAAAATTTTGACAACGATCCAGCATATAATTTAATTTTATCTACTTGGTAATCTAATGTCGGCTGTAATAAGAAGGGCGTGAATGTTGCGCTTGATGGCGTTTGTTGTTCTTTTGATGGCCTATCGCTGATTGTCGCTGATTTCTCTCCTCTTTCATTTTTCCTTTGTATACTGGTGGCTGGTAGTTTAAGTATTGTTCCTGGCCCTGGGAAAATCTACGTTTAGATGACCACGGTTGTGTACTTTCATCCTGTGCTAAAAAATCACGTGATGAATGAAATGCTGTATTCCATTTTCTTTTTTTGATTTCCTGGCTAGTTTTCTTGGCTGACTGCTCATTTTTTAAAACTTCGTTGAAAGACTACCCAAATAAACAATTGTCTATCTGAAGAGTGTCTACTATTTTTTGTAATCCGCGTTTAGAAAAAGCAAGATTCTGTATCTGCAGTGTATAAATAGTGAGTGATGCCCATTTGTTAAGAGTTGACAGGCGTCACTCAATATTTTTAAATATTCGGTTTGGTCCTAAACTGCAAGCACCTTATTTAAAACAAGAGCCACAGCTGATAGGCTTTGTGCCAGTTCCGTAAGGCGGTGATAAATTTATCCAGCTTGTTTGCTATTTTCGGTCAAACAAGGTTTGATTTCCTCGTTAATTTCCGGAGGTTTACAATTTTCAGGAATTTTATATTTTGATAGCAATTCTTGTTTAAGATCTTTCTTGAGTCTCTTAGTCAAATATTCATGCCAACGTAGGGCAATTTCATTATGAATTGGAATTCCAAACACAGAAGCATCTTCAGATTTATCGCCTAACACCTGGAAAGGATTAGTATTTTCCTCGACATTTTCAGTGACTTGCACTTCTCTCTGACTTGATGATAGCTCATCTTGGGGCTCCTCATCCCTTTCCTCTTCCTCATCTTCGACCTCACTATCGTAATCAGTGTCTTCTGTAAGACATATAAAAAAAAAATTCAACAAAACACTGTGATTTACCTTCACTGGTGATATTATTTATTAAATAATAGGTATCAATTTTAAAATTTGGTATAAATTGTCGGATGTCATAAAGTTTTAGTTAATGTGCAATCGGTTAATCGCAGTTTTATAATGTGTTTTCTTTCTAACTACCAACAATCCGATGATCTATCACTCAAATAAAGTAGCATGCGGTTGATCACAATTTTTTAGCTGTCAAAGATCGGGTGATCTAACAGCCAAGCAAAAAAATTAAACAAAACAAAATCTCTGTGGAACCGGCGGTCTAGTGATAAGAAAACGAAATCGGGCGATTCCGTGCAGAAAAAAAATTTCCTTGCTGTAAAATTACTGAACTAAATGAAGTAGCAATCGGTTGGTCGCAATTTTTTAACTGTCAAAGATCGGGCGATCTCTCAGCCAAGTAACCAAAAATAATCAACAAAAAATCACTTTGGGACCGGGCGGTCTAGTGATAAGAAAACGAAATCGGGCGATTCCGTATAACAAGATTATTTATCTTATAAAATTACTCGTGTTTAAAGTCAAGATTTTTAAAATTTTACAATTAATAAAACCTGAACCGGAACAGGGAATAATCTATATTTCCATTGTAATACAGTTTTAAGGCGTAAAATTCACTTATTGCAGTTTCTGTAATAATCCTGGATATATTTATCAGTAAGTATTTTCTGGACAACATTGTCCATGGTATATGGACAGGCAAAAATCGGCGATAAAGTACACACTACATAAATCAGCAATTAGAAATTATAACATTTACCTAAGTTCTCCAAATCGGAGTATGATGAATTATCGTCTACGCTACAGTAATTATTTAATTGTTCTTGTATTAATTTTAATTCGTTTACAATTGATTTCTTGAATATTTTAACACTTTTACTCTCCCCACCTCGGCGACGCCCTTGCCTAGGTATTTTAATGTATTTTAAGTAAGATGACAGTGGAAAAAAACCCACGACCACACACATGGCACTTGTCATAGAAACGAGCTTAAAAAGCGATGCGACGCACAGGGATTAGGGGACAAAAATAAATTATCTTGCTATACAGCCGGTATAATTATAGTTTTACTATATATTTGTCAGTCATATTTAAGTGTATGTATTTACAAAATTCGCACTTGAAAATACAAGATCCTTAGCAAAAAGTTAACCCATAAATCAATTTTTTTATAACTGAATTAATAAAAGAATTCCGTCCGTGCCATAATTGATTATATTAATGTTTAATAGATATTTTTTTCGCAATTTAACTTTGTAATTATAATATATATCCATATTTACACATACTAAATAATTTCAGAACTGAGATCAGTATAGATCAATAAAAGCCATAATAAGAAATTAGTCAGAAACTTGGATTTCTGATTAATTTTCGATTAAATTAGGCAAAACTAACGGTATGGGTAAATCTGTTCTCCCTTCGGTATCAATTACATATTTTCTAATTTAATTATCTAGTTGACGTTTGCCTTTGGATACAATTTTTCGGTGTGTCGAAAGTTCAGGGTCAGTGGTAAGTAGTAATAAATTGAGTAAATCTATATTTGTGACTTAGTCGAAGTTTCTTGATTTCCTTGTGTCTGGCTTCGATCGCGTCTTCTGATAATTGTCCTATAGGTAAATCAAAAAACTTAACTACCATACCAGAATGAAACAGTACTTTATGTACGCTACTAGGCATATAGTACCAGCTATACAGATTTAGATATAACTGTCTTTTCATTTAATAGTAGAACAAATTCGTTTAGATTTATTCTATATCCGCTGGACAACACTCTTCCCATTTCATCCCTGTTTTGGTTTGTCCACTAACAGCGCCATTCTTGATTTAAATGCTAACTGAATTATCTTTTTATTATTCTCATATTTTCTGTACCCTTAACTTGCCATACTTTAATCGGTAAACGGTACGAAATATGCAAGAGACATTCAAAGAACTTTATCCAGCAATGTAAGGTGGACAAACCAAAACGAAGATTTTCTTTGCAAAACGTTTTATAAGCTACCGTCTCGGATTTCATCTCTTTGAGAGACGCTTTACAAATAAAACATCTTGCCGTGGTATTAGTACCTGACAAACTATTAGCAAAACTACCATCTAGCATAGTGAAAAGTATTTCAAATTTAATCTGTATCTCGTGGATCATTGAAACAAGTTTCATAAGCAAATAAATTATTAATTTTGCTATTTATTATACGTTCTTCTGATCGAACCAGTTCCGCTGTTTCTTTTATAAATAAAATTTTGATGAGAAGAGTAAAAGATTTTTCTAAAAAAAAAAAGAGTAGAAGAATTCCGCCCACGCCATAATTTATTAATTAATTTCAGATGCTTACTGTTTTCAATATGACAGATGTTCAAAATACTATTAACTGTTTTCTCAAGCAACTCTTGAATATCAGCTTGAGCTGAAATATCATCAACTTTTATGGAAGTACTGTTTTTAAGGTTAGTCATGATAGGGAAGCAGTCAAAATACAATGTTAGAGCCTGTTGAGAAGATAAAGATGATTTTTTAGGAAATATTATTATGAAAGAAGTTGATAAAGAGCTGATCTTTCGGCAGCAAAATATAATTCTTCACTTCATTGTTGAGATACCAATTCCTCTAACTTTCGTTTTTTTGTTTTTAATGACAGAGACTCAAAAGATTTTTTGGGCCTACCTCTGACTCTCTCAGGTTGATCTGTTGGTTTCGCAATATTACGAACATTATCCTGGCTACAAAACGCGAGCGAGTATTCTTGCACGTAACATTTTTTTAAACAAAATTATTTACTTGTTACTGGACGAATACGTCTAAACTCATGTCGTCACCGTGAGGTATTAAAAGACTTCTTAATTTTTCGGCAACACGTTACATTTTTGATCGCTTGGGCTTGCAAACCATTCCTCAAATAAGTCCGATTTTTTTATAAGAATCTTCCTTCCTAAAAAAGTAAATAAAAAAGATAGGAGCGAGTTGGGGCAAATTTGAATAACAGTTTAGGAAAGTAAATACTTTAAAAATTATTATGAGCCAAAAACGCCGAGGGGTTTTTTTGGAGTATTTTTGAAAAGCTGCAAGGAAACTAAAATGATATATTATTTTGGCACTTTAACAAGCAAAATTATATCCAGGCAAATAAATATATTAGTTTTCATATAAAACATATTAAAACCATAAAGTACATACCTTGTGTAATATTTTCAATGATTTACACAACTATATTCACTATATCTAAACTATATCTACCATAAAAAATAATTCAAACGATAGAAATAACACAGATCATCTGTCAATAATAAGCCTCTCCCAATATCACATGTTTTCACAGCCTATTTATAACTTAGCGCCTTTCTTGTTAAAGCTTTGCTATTGCATTTCCTTTTGCGGACCGATAATCTATCATAAAAAATAAAAATATTGTTAAAATTGATAAAAATTAATATTTTTGTCCATTAGATGAAACAGTGTGCGACGTGCCCTTTGCCAGAGGGTACGCAAACGGAATGAAGTCGTATGCTCGAGGTGCGGGGAGCCAGGCATCGATCGATTTTTAAAATTTTAACGTGCGTACCACAGGGTGTGTTCAGATGGCTACTACTACAGTGTAATTATACGAGGACAAGTGAAGGAAAACGAAAACAGCTGATCGCTGAAAATACACATTTTGTACTAGCTCTTCGAGGAAGGCATCTTCAAAAAGGGAAAAATATACACATTATTTTAACAAAATAACATTTTTCAATATTCCGAACGGAAATGCCGATGGTAACCTGTTGTATGAATCGTAAATCGAACAAATATTTTAAGTATGTAATAAAAGGTGAAAATAACAAAATTTTGTTTAAATTCTCTCGATTTCTGTCGACGACTCCTGCAGATTGGAGTTGAAGTCTAGCCTGGATCTGGTTGTCTAATACTGGAGGCTCAAAAGCTTTGTTCTGGTAAAATGGGACTCTTTTGTAAAAACGATTGCAAGGTGTGAAAATAGTATTTGATTTACTGCTTCAGTTTCAAAAACTTAGTGTTTTTGAGAGTTAAAAATTCAGAGAGGTTCTGCATGAACCTGTGATTTGAACATCACAAATAACATGAGTGCTAGATGCTTATATAGAGTGCTTATAAAGTGTTTCTCACTAATTAACTCTCTACTTCTAACTTTCCCGCAGAGCTATAAAGAAAAAAATTCCATTGCAGCCAAATTTCCAAAATTAATAATTTGTAAAATTGAAAAATTAAAATGGTTAAACCTTGCTTGAATAAATAAACGCAATCATCTTTTGTCTTCAAAACCTAAAAGGCTAAACAACTTCCGAAACGATTTTCGCTTAGAGATTACTTTTCAACAAAAATAGTCTAAAAAGGTAGGAATGTAATTAATAAAACGAACCAACAACCTAGAAGTACTTGAAACTCGTCTTTAATGTTTTAATATTTTGTCCTTTTTCCTCTTATTAATTCGACAAGAGGAATCGATCTTCCAAAAGATAGGCAACTTCTATTACATTAAATTGTAATAGGCATTAAGGTAAATATACTACTTTTAAATATTTATATTTTATTCATTATTTCAATCTATTTATTCAAAAATTCCTAAGAGAGTTGTATTGCGCCAGTTTACATGATTTTTTTTAAATCATCGGGTTACCGAGACCTTTCAATACTATTTTTTTTATTGTTTATTGCGTACCTTTTCTATAAAACCAACTTTTTTTCTTCAATAACATTTTTGAACGATGTGGTGAGTGCGCCCTATATTCTTATAATACCACTGAAAATTAATCGCGCCATCTAACGGAAAATACAGAACAAGATCTGCCTGGCCAACTATTAATTTATAATCAAAGTACAGCAAGTACAGCATAAGGATTGAAAACTAAGAATAATATTATGTTAAAAAAGCCATTCAAATATACTTTATTTTTTATTCCAGATTTTGGATGGGATTTCACTTTAATATGTTTATGAATAACTGAGGAGGTATTAAAGAGTACTTCAATATTACTGCTGTCAGTTCCGGAAGGTAAAAACCTAAAATAATATATAAAGTTTATCATTTTAGGAACAACTAAGGAGGTACCAATGACTAAATAGTACCTCTACTAAATATTACTGCCGTCGCTGTAGTCCAAGGGGGTAAAAACGTGAAATAATATAAGAAGGAAAAGCCATACAAATATACTTTATTTTTGTATTCCAGGTTTTGGTCGGAATACACTTTTATTTGTTTTTTTTTTTGGAACAACTAAGGAGCCACCAGAGAGTACCAAATATTATTGCTGCCAGTGCTGTCGAAGAGGGTAAAAACCTAGCCTTATTCAGCTTCTGTGTTTGCCCTTTTAGAGACGTGCTTTACTCTAAAAGAATAGAAAATAAATAATTATGGGTTTCCTATGGTCTTGAAGTTTTAAAGAAGAGACGAAACTTATTACTTATTATTTAGGTTTTAATTTTAGTAGGAGAATTCACTACTCTTTCTGCGTCAGAATCTCTAGATACGGGCGGAGCAGTAAACCGGTAAGAAGGCAAATTACAAGTTGAACCCAGAACCTCTAGACATTCAACTCGAAAGAACCTTCGTGTATTTAAATTTTATTTTACTGCAAACTTTAAACATCTTAGTCATCATGCCGAGTCCACCGTTCTTGTCGACATCAGAAACTCTAGACACCGATTGAGCGGTAGAACGGTCCAAAGGCAAGTTTATAAGTTGAACTCAGAATCTCTAGACATCCAACTCAAAGAGCGCCTTCGCTTATTTAATATTTTAGAACTTATAAAATTCGGCAAATCAGAAAAGAATTTATATTTCATTTTTAAGTTTAGTTACTTATAAAATTTCAGTAAATCGGTAAAGATTATTTAATTTTTAAACTTAATCACTTCGAATATTTTCAGCGGTTTAGAATATATATAGACTCAGACTCTGGTTCGGTAGGTCAGGGGTCAGAGGTCTCAAAGTCAAAGCGTCTAGAAGCGTGATCGAAGTGATATGTGGCCTGCACAACCGCTTCGTAAAATTAAGCTGGCCGGTATTGGTTTTCTCCGGTGAGCCCAGATATTATAATAAACCAGTGAAGTTTAGGAAATAGAAATAAAAGATTTCCTGCTGTTTGCGAGACGGAAAATGGATCAAAGTCGAAATATATATATTTTATTGGCGAGGTACGAAAAAGAACCGGATTTTTAGCTCGAATATACCTCGTTTTTACCTCATTGGACAGTATCAGTACCGTCAATAATATTAAGCAGAAGTACTCCCTGGCACCTCCTAATTTATTTCTAGAGAGATCAAAGGGTAATCCATCCAAATTCTCGATTAAAAAATTATAATAATCTTTGACTTTTTAGCTTTATATATAATTTCGCGTTTTTATGGACGGCACTGAGAGCGGTAATATTTGGCAGAAGTAATCTTTAGTACCTTCTTAGTTATTCCTTAGAAGATGAAAGTGTAATCCCATCAAAAATCTGGAATAAAAAAATTAAGTATCTTAGAATGGCTTTTTAACTTTATATATTATTCCGCCTTCTTACCCCCTTGGACGGCACTGACAGCACTAATACCTGGTTGAAATAATCTTTAGTACCTCCTCAGTTGTTTCTAAAGAGATGAAAGTGTAATCCTATCCAGAATCTGGAACAAAAAGAAAGTATCTTCGAATATCCATCTTTTTTAACATAATATTTTTCCTAGTTTTCAACCCATTATGCGGTACTGACAGCAGTAAAAGTAGACAGAGGGATTGTTTGGTATCTTTTTAGTTGGCCCTTAATGTGTCACTGTGTGTTAAATCTTATATATATATATATATATATATATATATATATATATATGTTAATTTTTTACTCCTGCACGGATGGAAAAATACAATGTGTTTTCATACCGGGTGTACATCCGTTCACTACTGTCGTTCTGAAAAGAACAGTTTTGCTGACGTTTCGCCTAAACCACATTTGGCGTTTTCGAAGCTTTCTTTCTCGCGTCCGAATAGAGACTGAAGTGTTGGTGACTGCGACGCTTCTTTTTATACCCCCACTCGGGGCCGAAGGTTATATCTGCGCAGGCGTTGGTCGTTATTTATGTTTTCCGGATGGTGCTGTTGTTGTTGCGCTAATTGCGCTTGAGTTTTTGCGATTTTAGATTTGTCGATTATTGTCTTCCATACTGTTGGTAGTTTTAATGATTCGTCCCTTTTATTCAAATCACCTTGTTTTTAAATTTCTATGGCTTCTCAGATTATTCTGGTCTTATAATGTTCTATATTGGCAATCTCCCTACACCCATCGAAATTTATTTTATGGCCGGTTTCCTGATGATGTAGGAATAAAGCTGAGGTTGTTTGTTTATTTCTGATGCTGAGTTTATGCTCTTCCACTCTTGCTGATATTCGCCTGTTTTCACAGTCCTGGCACGGAATACTGTACACTCCGTGGTTTTCCAGTTTGATTTTATCTTTTGGGTTTCCGAGTAGTTTACCTATAGTTGTTTGTGGCTTGTGTATTGTTTGTATATTGTGTTTCCTCAGAATTCTTCCGATTCTGTCTGTTGTGCCTTTTACATATGGTAAGACTACTCGTTGCTTTCCCGGTTCATATTTTTTGTTGTTCGTTGTTCGGGAAACCTGTGCATTAATAGCTTTCTCTATGGTGCGATTTGTGTCGCTATTTTTCTTTAAAGCACTAGATATTACCTTAAGTTCGTTTTGTCTCGCCTGTGTTTCAGTTAGTCGCACGGATCTAGATATTAGAGTATTTGCCACAGCTTGAATTTGTGCTGGGTGATGATGTGATTTTGCATTTAAATATCTATCTGTATGTGTTGATTTTCTATACACGGTGTATTCGAAATGTCCGTTATGCAGTTTTGTGACCAAAACATCTAAAAATGGTAGTTTGTTGTTTTCCTCTAACTCTAGAAATTGTATTCTGGAGTGGATTGAATTTACGTGAGTCAGAAATTTTTCGAGCTCTGTATGACCATGTTGCCATATAATAAATATGTCATCCACATAACGAATCCATAATTTGGGTTTTAAACTTGCTTTCGCAAGAGCTTCTTTCTCGAAGTATATCATAAATAAATTCGCGACTACTGGTGATAGCGAGGACCCCATTGAGACCATCCATTTGTTTATACATTTGCCCGTTGAAAGAAAAATAAGTATTTTTGAGGCAATGCTCCGAGAGTTCTATTATATGTGCCTGGAAATCCTCGTTCATAGCAGTCTTGTCCAATGCTTCGTCGATGGGAATACTGGGATATAACGATTTGACATCTAGGCTTGCTATGATACCGTTTTTTTCAAGGACGATATCTCGTATAATTCGAGTGAAATGCTCCGAGTTTTTTACGAATGAATCAGCTTTTTCTACAGTTGGTTGCATAATTTCAGAAAGGTATTTCTCCAGTTTTTGTAGCGGCGAATTAAATGCAGGATATCCTACAAGAGAATTGTTATAGGCCTGTTCCAAGGGACCCGACAACGTACCTAGAAAAAGCAACTAAAAATAAAATAAAAAGTTCACCAATAAACCCCAAAATACAACAAAAAATCATAACACGGGAAAAGTCGAGCAGATATCCTAAACGCTATGGTTTACCAAACATACACAAACCAGGGGCGCCTATCAGACCTATATTAGTGCTGTTTATTCGCCGCTACAAAAACTGGAGAAATACCTTTCTGAAATTATGCAACCAACTGTAGAAAAAGCTGATTCATTCGTAAAAAACTCGGAGCATTTCACTCGAATTATACGAGATATCGTCCTTGAAAAAAAAACGATATCATAGCAAGCCTAGATGTCAAATCGTTATATCCCAGTATTCCCATCGACGAAGCATTGGACAAGATTGCTATGAACGAGGATTTCCAGGCACATATAATAGAACTCTCGGAGCATTGCCTCAAAAATACTTTTTTTCCTTCAACGGGCAAATGTATAAACAAATGGATGGTGCTGCAATGAGGTCCTCGCTATCACCAGTAGTCGCGAATTTATTTATGATATATTTCGAGAAAGAAGCTCTTGAGAAAGCAAGTTTAAAACCCAAATTATGGATTCGTTATGTGGATGACATATTTATTATATGGCAACATGGTCATACAGAGTTTGAAAAATTTCTGACTCACGTAAATTCAATCCACCCCAGAATACAATTCACTCTAGAGTTAGAGGAAAACAACAAACTACTATTTTTAGATGTTTTGGTCACAAAACTGCATAACGGACATTTCGAATACACCGTGTATAGAAAACCAACACATACAGACAGATATTTAAATGCAAAATCACATCATCACCCAGCACAAATTCAAGCTGTGGCAAATGCTCTAATATCTAGATCCGTGCGACTAACTGAAACACAGACGAGACAAAACGAACTTAAGGTAATATCTAGTGCTTTAAAGAAAAATGGCTACACAAATCGCACCATAGAGAAAGCTATTAATGCACAGGTTTCCCGAACAACGAACAACAAAAATTATGAACCGGGAAAGCAACGAGTAGTCTTACCATATGTAAAAGGCACAACAGACAGAATCGGAAGAATTCTAAAGAAACACAATATACAAACAATACACAAGCCACAAACAACTATAGGTAAACTACTCGGAAACCCAAAAGATAAAATCAAACTGGAAAACCACGGAGTGTACAGTATTCCGTGCCAGAACTGTGAAAAGTTGTACGTAGCGCAAACTAACAGGCGAATATCAGTAAGAATGGAACAGCATAAACTCAGCATCAGAAATAAACAACCTCAGCTTTATTCCTACATCATCAGGAAACCGGCCATAAAATAAATTTCGATGGGTGTAGGGAGATTGCCAATATAGAACATTATAAGACCAGAATAATCCGAGAAGCCATAGAAATTGAAAAACAAGGTGATTTGAATAAAAGGGACGAATCATTAAAACTACCAACACTATGGAAGACAATAATCGACAAATCTAAAATCGCAAAAACTCAAGCGCAATTAGCCCAACAACAACAGCACCATCCGGAAAACATAAATAACGACCAACGCTTGCGCAGATATAACCTTCGGCCCCGAGTATATAAGGAAGCGTCGCAGTCACCAACACTTCAGTCTCTATTCGGACGCGAGAAACAAAGCTTCGAAAATGCCAAATGTGATTTTGGCGAAACGTCAGCAAAACTGTTCTTTTCAGTAGTGAACGGATGTACACCCGGAATGAAAACACATTATATATATATATATATATATATATATATATATATATATATATATATATATATATATATATATATATATATATATATATATGTATATATATATACATATAATTTTTTTGTATGTTACAACTTATTTGCAAATTTAATCATTTTATCTTAAAAAGAAATCAAATTATTATTAATATTCGTTTAAATTTCTCGAAACTTACCTACGACCATGTTTATTACATATTTATAGAAATTCAACTTATTGAGTACGACACTGTTTTTGATATATTCGATACTCTTGGTGGATAGAATTTTGATTGAGTACGTTAGGAAGTACCAATTTATTTTGTCGAGTGGGAGAGGTCGTGTCATGTTTTGTCGCTTTTGGGTTTATTTATTTTCTTCGGCCAGGATCGATCGTCCTCTTTTCTTTGAATTTTAGGACTGGCCAGACGACTGTCATGTTTAATAAGAAATTTGTTTGTGATTTTATGCCGTATAATTTAGCGACAATGTCGGATTAGTTCACAAATAATAATGGGCTAGCTTTAATCTTCTGTATATGGAAGGAATGCAGTCGGAAATTCGACTAGGTGAAATATAAGCCAGAACAACAGGTAAAAGATTCTTCACAGGATGCAGGTGTAGCTGACATGCGATGCTTCTTTGTGTCAGGCTTTTAATTTCCGAACTTTTTTTGAATTCGAAATTTTTAACTTCCGGTTAAACCGGAAGTTGGTCTCATACTATAAATAATTGAAAATAAGACAAGAAAGTGCAATCCGTTTTGCTCGATTCAAAACATTTACCCACGAATTCGCTAAAAAGGTTTAAGAATTAGACCATCTGGTTTCCATGGTACTTAAAACTCTTAGTTCGCCAGTTATGTCTCGCTTATGTCACTGTCATTTTGTAATTGTCACATTTAGAAACATTATTTGTTAAATTGTTAAAAATGTCATCTTAAACCTATAACCGTCAAGTTAGACCTAGTCAAAATTTAATCCTCTTTAGTGAATACGGGTGTTAGATTTTACAGCTAGTTAAAGTATTCAAAATATCAAATTTGAAACGTCAATATTTTGAAAACAATTGAATTTAGGTATAGAACATTATACATAAATTATGTTTAGCATTTTATGTAGAAGGCATCATTTTTAAGATAAGTCAATAGCTCCCTCTATAAATATCTGATATATTCAGCCAATTCTTATTAAAAAAAACATCTAGGACGATTTTAAATTATATTATTTTATACTTATTCATACATATAAAGAATACGCTACTGTTAGTGATGCCGCGGGACACGTCTCGTCTCGCCGAGAATGCCCCGAGACGAGACGAGAGAGACCCTCGCCTCTCGTTTCTCTTGTGATATAAAAATTAGAAAACCTAGTCCTAATTTGGTAACAGATAATATAGTATTAACATAAGAGGGTAATTTTTAATTATCTAAAACCTGAAAACTAGAAGAACAAATGATTTATTATGAGTAATAAAATTGTTAATTTTAAAAAGAATTTTCAGATTTAGATTTGAAGGATTCCTCAGTTTTTTATCAATTTTGTTGGCCTCTTACAAAAAATATATTAGTTAATAAAGCCTTTGAGTAGTGCTTATATAGGGGCAACTCGTGAATTTTCGCCCAGATAGATCGTCCCTGAGATGAACTGCGATATATGTGAATGTGTTTTTTGATTTGATTATCCAGTTGTTTAGATAAATGACTATAATGTAGGCTTTATTTGGTCATTTCAATCCTGTAACAAAAATATTCTATTTTTTTAGAGAGGACGATATAGCGATATAGAACTAACGAAACATTTTTCAGTTTCGTTTTGAATAAAAAGTGGTAATGGAATCCCAAAAATTTTCGAAAAAACATATTTTCAGAAAAAAAAGTATATATGAAGTAGGTGTGTATGTGAACAAAATTTGCGCGAACGATAATTTGAAAACTGTCTAACAGATTATTTTTAAATTTGCACCAAAAATAATCTAAATCAGTGTCTCGCGGGATTAGATTTTGGGTGCCATGGGCATAGATCTTCGATTTTTTTTAAGGAGTATATAAAAAAAGATCATATTTTGAGAACACAGAAGCCGATAGCAGTCAAATGAACAGAAATAGTTGGAGTAAATGTTTTGACATTAAAAAAAAAATAGAAATCATTCGCGTAGATTCTTGATGTTTTGTTTGAAATAATATTTCGAAAAACACTGACATACGCTAAATTTATTTTATTTTTTTGTAAACAAAATCATTTTTCTCCAGTATACAGGGTAGCCCTAAAGGTATGAAAAAAAGGATACGAAAAAAAGTATTCAGAAAACGGTTAAAAATTTAAAACTTCTTTTATTTTTTGTTTATATTTTTTTCAAATATACAGGGTTGTACTAGGTGGATACAACAGCTAACTGAATATAAAAAAGAAACATATTTCAGAACATTTTATCTTGTCTAGAAAATAGTGATACACGACAAATGTATTTTAGTTTTTGTATATAAAAAGTTATTTGTTCAACTATGCAGGGCAGCCGTAGCAGGATGAAACCGCCACATAAAAAAAATCAAAAGCATTTAGCATGCTTAGAGAACAGTGAAACACGTCAAATTTCTTTTGTTATTTTATATTTTTTCCAATTATACAGGGTGGCCGTAAAGACAATGAAATACGTCCCTGAAAATGCAATCAAAAAAATATTTCAAGACAGAAAGCAGCAGTTAAGATAAATCACGTGACTACCTTTTTTGACATTCGAGCGAGAACTTTTTGCCAAACTCACATTTTCATTAGGGCAGTTATTTAAAAAAATGTGAAGAAAAAGAAATTCTCAATTTTTTATCCAACTTCATCATGACGGTAGATTAAAAACCTCGTTTAGTGTATATATACTATAGCTATAGAACTATAGCTTTCTTAAAACAAAATATATTTTAATCTGCAATACGGGAATAAAAATGGCGTTGCTTTGTCTTTTGTTATAATCATCTACACAGGCTTTAGATTGACCAAATCTCAATATACAGGGCGTGTCTCTCCACAAATAACAAAACTTATTATTATCTTGTGTTTTTGTGAAAATTGGAAAACAATAAAATTTTCTTATATTGTTTGTTAGACTAGATAGCACTTTTATGTAGCTAAAAGGAAAACAATCTTTAACAGAAATTAAACATTTTAACTTTTTGTTTGAAAAAAAAAAGAAATTAAACATTTTAATTTTTTGTTTGAAAATGGATTTTATTACTTAGATCTATTTAATCTTATGCTTAACATGTTGAATGGTACTTGGTCACTTCATTTTACGGGGTGTAAAAATAAATACAAAAAATCTTTAAATTTTTGACTTAACCGGAGAGTAGAATGGAACTATGTGATATTCCCTGATGAGAGCCGGTTTGGGCTACTAATTGACTTAAGATCGGTACGAGTCTATGGAGGCCTCGGAACACTAGAGTAAACGATATATATGTATAAGAAGTTCATGCATACAGGAGTGGCTCTGCAATGGTATAGAGCGGAAATATATTTTTTCAATTTATAGATTTTTGTATTTTATTATATGCATCCTATATAATAAATTACCAAAAGTAACGTTTAACCTGTTAAGTATCAGATCTAAAATTTATCTGGAAAATATTTTTAAACAGATCTCACATAATAAGAAGAACAGTTGCAAAAATATAAGTCAATTTTGTAAACACATTTTCATATACCCTGTATATTGTTATTTGCTCAATTTAAAAACCCTTGTAAACGTTTACCCTAAAAGACAAAGAAAAGGTATTTCCATTTTCGTATTACAGATTAAAATAAGTTGTGTTTTAATTAAATTTGTTGGGATCAGTTTACAAAAGCAATCCGGATTTTTTGATTTTAAATCCAACAACTATTAGAAAGGGAAATCATCTGAGGAACATTCACTTATTATTAATAGGCAATCCGGAAGCAGGATACTTTGAACTATTAACATCACAAAGTAATGAAATAAATCAATTGGATATTACACCAAGACAAGAAACATATCGGAAACCTGCTGAAAGTGATGTGCCGAACTTGCCAGCAAACACCAAAGCAGCAATAAGTAGCCAACCAACAAAAGTAAGAGCTACGGCCGCTTGAAATGTTTCCCATGACAGAAACATCACTCTACCTGAGACTAATCAAGTAGCTAGACCAATAACTCGCATGAAATGAACAACAGAACTCAACCAATCCGTCATGCAAGCATACTATTACGTTACCAGACTCAAAACCGATATAACTGCCTACATCGGGAAGATGCATGAAGCTTTCAAAGCAGAATATCCAGATCTACCAACAATTAAACAACGAATAGCAGATCAAAAAAATAATCTTGAAAAATAAGTTGCTTCCCCAGCCAATGTTTGACCAAATTAAATAAGAAGTGCGGACAGACGAAACGAAAAATGAACCATCAGGGAAAAATCAAAGTAACATGAATGGCGCAGAGAACATAGACCCATGAACGGAATAACCTCAAAAAGAATCGTCACGGAAAGAACAAAGTAATAAAAATAGCACAGATAATACAAATTCACGAATTGAACAACCTCAAGAAGACCTTGCCATACATATTGAAGACGTACTGAAAGAGATACTCCAGAAGTATAGTAGTATCAAGCCTACGAAGACGAAGAGACCCTGGATCCCAGTTCAGAAAACATCCCGAAAATTCTCCAGAATAATTCAAGTACTGAACGAACAAGTGGCACCTCTCACTCTGAATTTGCAGACTTTTGAAGACTTCCATGACGCATACACCGCAGCCAAATGTAATGGAGCGAAGATTAAAGAACCAAAAGGGAACACAGAAAAGCAAGAGAAAATCCCGCCATGGAAGAGGGGATTTAAAAAGAAAAAAAAGCACAACAAATCCTAGAAAAGTATAAAACACACACAACCAAATATTAACCAAACAAGAGGGTAGATAAAGTTATTGATATTCTGAAACAAAAATTGGCAGTATTCAGCACTAGATTAAAAAGATACTCGAAATGCAACGACAGGAAGAGACAAAACGAAGAATTCCAATATATCCAGAAAAAATTTTACAGGTAACTCAAAGCAAGAAAAAACAATACAAAGGAGAAAGACCGTCCAATGACGAAGTGAGAGCCTGTTGGGCACAATTATGGAAAGATGGTGTTGAATATATTTCTAAAGCGAGCTAGCTAAAAACGGAAGAGGCATGAATGAATGAAACCTGGAATATACCACCAATGGAAGAACCTATTGTAACAGATATGACGATTAAGCAAATTTTGAACAAAGCACATAATTAGAAGAGCCCTGGCAGTGTCAATATATACAATTATTGGTATACGAAAATGACATATCTACATAGTAAAATGATCCAATTCATTAATGAGCACATAATTAGAAGAGCCCTGCAGTGTCAATATATACAATTATTGGTATACGAAAATGACATATCTACATAGTAAAATGATCCAATTCATTAATGAGTTCATCAATAATCCTCACTATGTACCAGAGCTGTGAGTAACTTGAAAAAGATACTTTTTGGTAATTAGTTACTAATAGCAACTAGTTACCTTGTAACTAAGTTACTTTTAAAATTGGGAAAAAGTAACTATAATATGGATACTTTTGTAAATTTACTTTAAATTTTTACTTTTGAAAGTAACTTTTTGCTTAAAAAGTATATATAGTTACTTTTGAAGTAACTAGTTACTTTAAAAGTAGCAAGTTACTTTTAAAAGTAACTAGATACTTGAAGTAACTAGTTAATTTCAAAGATGCTATTATGAAAAACCGGCTATATTACACGTATCCGAGAAGAAAAGGGTCACAAAAAATAAATAGAAAAATTGAATACTCCGGATGTTTTCGGATATCACTGGAAGTTTTCCAAATAACATAAACATTCATTTAACGATATCTCATTGAATACAAATAACGTAACTTTTTCGTATATTCTGCTCGATGTTGTATCTCTTACGGTTCGTAATAATTCTGGAGTGTGTCTTTCTATCTGGGACATCGTATATATATATATATATATATATATATATATATATATATATATATATATATATATATATATATATATATATATATATATATATATATATATATATATATATATATATATATATATATATATATATATATATATATATATATATATATATATATATATATATATATATATATATATATATATATATATATATATATATATATATATATATATATATATATATATATATATATATATATATATATATATATATATATATATATATATATATATATATATATATATATATATATATATATATATATATATATATATATATATATATATATATATATATATATATATATATATATATATATATATATATATATATATATATATATATATATATATATATATATATATATATATATATATATATATATATATATATATATATATATATATATATATATATATATATATATATATTATATATAAATTATATATATATATATATATATATATATATATATATATTTTAAACTTATTAATTTAATAAAAAAATAGTTATACAGATGAAAAACATTTGCTAATGCACAAACATAAGGAGTTTTTGTTATGATAAACGTAGCATGGTCCTAATTTCTGTAGAGCTGGTTGTTCATCAAATTCAATAACTGGCTTTAGAGAATATTTTCTGGCAAACTCAGCCTTTTCTTCACCCTTGACGTAAACAAAGTTCATTTTTTCAAATAAGTTTCTGATAATATCTCGACATCTATGATGAGGAGTAAATACTTCATTCCAGTCGATGCAATGATGATTGTTCATTAGCCAGATAGCACTGCTGTATAGGCTTGAAGGTAAATGATTTAAGGGAAATGGTGCTTTAAATATGTGATGGCTGATTTTAAACCCATCATAAGCCGCCAATTCTTTAACAATTACTTTATTATTCTCCACTTTAAATCCTTGAATATCTATAATGAGTCTCATATCTTTAAATATTGAATTCTTTATATATGTTATAAATATTAAAACTGACGTATGCGTATTAAAGTTGTTTAACTATTTTAGTTAGAGGATTATAGCTAAATATTTTACCGTGTAAAATAAGGCAATAAACAGAGGTATTTAAAACACTGCACAGATAGTGAAAGAAAGATTGGGTCTCTTGAATGATCTCAAACTATACGCGCCATCGCACGAGACTCTCAGTCAGCTCCCTCGTGGAACAGTTTTCAAGAGACATCGGAATTAAGACAAGTGCAAGGTCATAAGCCTAAATGGGGGAAAATACGAAAACAAGGGAGTTCTACTTAAAAATGATGCCATGATTGAAGCCATGAATGAGGAATACTACTATAAAGACCTGGGCTATGAGCAAGCGAGAAATATTGAACATAATAAAATAAAATCAGTTCTAACACGGGAATTCATGACCAAAGTAAGGACAGTATGTGCAACAGACCTAAACAGCAACAATCTTTTCAAAACCTTAAATACATTAGCAATTCCAGTCCTCACCTACTGTTTTAATATTATCAAATGTTTTTGCACCGATCTGGAGAGTTTCATGAGAAAACTCAAAGTTAAGCTAACCAGACAAAGGAAACACCATCCTAAAGCGAGCTGTCTCAGAATGATGTTACCTAGAAAAGATGGCGAAAGAGGCCTTATAGATATCCAGAATCTACATAGTGGGCAAATTAGCATAATGTATAAATACCTCCATGGAAGGAAAGATTCGTCACCATGACACGCAGCTGTCTGTTCTAACAGACAGGATTACACACCACCAAAACCTTAGTAACACCAATGAGCAAAAAAACGAAAAAAATAACAAGTAACGCTGAGAATGATGTAGAAAGGCTAGTTAAGCACTCTATGGGAGACATCCTCATGATACCGATCAAACATATCGACAAAGTTGCGTTAAACACATAGTTAATGAATCGCTGACTGTTTATGGTTGCCATACAGGATCAGGATATAAAACGTAACATCAAAAATCCCAATGTGCGAACAGAAAACTTGGCAGCAACCTTAAACTCATACATGAGAAGCACCGAATTATATTGAGATATAATACGGATTGAGAATATTGAGAGCACTAGCACAGAAAAGAGGCGAAAATATCAGGATATTCGAAATTAAATTAAAAACATGTGGAGTCTTGCGCAAGTTCCTGAGTCTAAACTTGAAACTGAAAAAATAAAATAAACGATTTGCGATGTGTGTTAACCTCCTATCAAATATATTAAATACCTCTAAGTATCAATCATTTAATGTATATGGATGATATAAAGATATATACACCAAATGCAGGGACTTGAAGGGAAAATGACTAAAAAAATATCAAAGGACATAAATATG